>CM069448.1:10338759-10590185 GCA_035610835.1 Ophiura sarsii | reverse complement strand
TATTCGTGTTGGGCTCGATAATTATTTTTCTAGCATATAATACACAATGTTGTGCTTCCTTTAATTTGTTATGATCAAATGAAGTTCTCTCTGATTCTAATGTAAGAGCAATCAATGTCAGTATGTTACAATTGATCCTATTGATAAATATCCATTAACTCGTAATGTACCGCCACTCAACTGGACAGATTTCATAGCATCAATTGGGATCATGTCTTTCGGTCTGTTGGCTGTTTTAGTTCGGAGTACGGTACTTAATTAACTAAGTGCTAATTAATATTCCAAGTGTAATTAATAGTTGGTCTTAATTATATCAACCTTATTATATAGCTATCTATATGTTCAAGTATAGTTCAGATTTAAATAGTAGTTGAATTTTATTTACATAATTATATCCAGGCCCGTAACCAAGATTTATTTTAAGGGGTCGTGGAGGGGGGGGGGGGGGGGGGGGGGGGGGTAGGCAGATTTGGTCAAAAGTGGACCTTTTCCCAAAAAATGTTGTCAACAAAAACGCATTAAAAACCCTATTTTCACTTGTTATGCTCGTAGACAGCATTTGGTAGGACTTTTTGGAGTTGGGGAGGGGTGAACACTCCCCCTCCTGTTTTTATTGGAGGGGGAGGGAATTGAACAATTACCTACCAAAATAGAGAAAATCCAAATCTAACAAAATGGCTACCAAAGATTGTAAATAAAATTTAATATTCTATAAATCTTATTGTGCAAAGGAGCCATAATAAAAACTGGCCATTAAATAATCAAGGTCTTTTATCATCAAATTTAAATTCATTTTAAATGAAAAGAAATAGGTCTCGATTACGATGACGAATTTGTCCGCCGTCTAAGTCCGGCTATCTCATGCCATCTAGAGGTTATGGCTTATTAGCCTTTGTTCTTATTGTTGCAGTATTATTACTGTTGCATTTGTACCCTTTAGTGGGTTTTAACGAAGCGTGGACTTTGGACGACAATAGATCTTTTGTAAGCTAGTGTTACGCTACTAAATTAAGTGGAATTAGATTTGTTTTCATCAAGTTTTTCAATAATATCTTTTCGGAGGCTTAGCGGCAGATGTAGCATTGTTTTCGTATTGTAAATCTGGTATTTCAGCCGATTGTATTGTTAATTGGTTTTGTATTGTTTAACAATTGATTGGTGCTTGTGGATGTAATAGAGACCTCGACAATAGCCGATGTGATCTGGGAAAACCCTCCACATGGTGAAAGTTTTCATATTGGAGATATTTATATCATAAGAAAGCTGAAACTCTGCTGATTTACAGAACTCAATCATTTTTTTCTGCACACATGGATTAATAAAAACTTAATATCTATAAAATAACAAAAAACATTATTTTACCCTTTCTCACACCGTTTTCAATCTTTCTAGAATATACTATGTTATTCAAATTTGTAAGAGCTCTGCCTGAGAGATTAAATTCAGTTGTCAACCAGTATGTATGAATAATTATGCACCAAATGCAAGTCCTTGTACGGTCAATTCGCTGTTATCCCTAAAGCTACACGAAACATGCATAAGAAATAGCCAATAATCTAATAAAAAATCAGCGATTCTCATAGTGATAGAGTGGATAGTGCATCCATCTTATAAATTAACTGGCAATTGACTCCTGTTGATGCTTACGCATGCAGTCAATTTAGACAACGAATGTCAATCAATGACTTAGCAAATCTAATCTGTAAGCTTATTATTAACCCTTTGAATACTATATACATGTATCGATGCAGTAGTGGAAATCCCAAATGACTTTCCACCCGGGGTTGATGACCATGTGTGTCGCAGCTCTATTAATAATATTGTATGTACTGATCATAATAGTAGTATAGTTTTATTCCGTAATAATAAGAGCGATTAAAATCATGTCTTGGCCAGTTCATCCCTTGCTAGTCTAGTGGTTGACTTACATGCTTTACAATGCAGAGGTCCATGGTTTGATTCCCACTAGGACCAATTTTTCAACTGATTTATTTATTTTTGTAAAAGTTGGGTTAGAACATAGACGGTAACTGTCTATGTACCGTCTATGGTTAGAAATATTCTAAGTTCACAAAGTGTGTAGTTCATAGTCAACTGACTCATTTAGTTATATTTGGAGAATAAAAGATGGACATTTTAGTTTGGTTGCCCAACTATGGCATGATAATGGATGGGCACTGGGCAGGTTCATATTTTGAGTGCGCTGGCATCCACTACAATTTATTTATGAGCTTATCAATTGTTTTTTCTGTGAAAATAGGTAATTTGACTTTTTGGTGTCAAAATCTTGGTTATCCGTCAAATAATCGGCAAGGAAAAACCTGGTTGTCTGTCCTCTAGTAAATGTTGTCATTTTAGATGCACAGATTACCACTGATTCAAATGCTGATCAGATGTATATGGTACGGAAAAGGTTAAAGGGTATGACCAATATGTCCATTTAATTTAGATAGAGTCTCTTCAAAACAGTGGTCTAAGGGAATGAATATTGACACATTTTAGTGTCACGATCGAATTCAATTGATTGGAAACCTTATGCGTAAAGTGGGATTAAAATAGCCATTTGCTTCTTCAAAGTCCATTTTGATGGATGGATGGGAATCTTAATTGCAGGGCTTGTTATTAAGTGGAAGGTTGTACATGTCTAAGGAAATCATAGTGTGGCCTCTGTATTGGAAATCTGATCACCAATAGGTCCATCTTTATTTACATGGAGAGACTCTTCAAGGCTGTACTCTGAGTGAATATTGACAACTTTTAGGGTTAAGATTGAATTAAATCAGTGTCACTGATTAAATTCGTTCGAAAACCTGATTCTTATTAAGTAGAATTAAAATAGCCATTTACTACTACTGCTACTCATGCCAATGGTAGGTTGGTTTCAAGCTGTTTGATTCAACTTTTCAAGGCTGTGCTGGGGGGGGGGGGGGGGAGTACTTGTATACTTTTTTGGGGGGGGGGGGGGGACTGTGCTTGGAGAGAATATTTACAAATTTTAAAGTTGAGATTGACTTAAATTGATGGAAAACCTGATGGAAAACTTTCCTAAAATAGGATTGAATGAACCATTTACTATTTTGTCGCTGTTCTGTGAAAACCTTGTATCATCCTCCGGCCCTTCACCTTGTATACAGACATACTTTCTATGTGTAACCTCTGGGCAGTCTGCACTAAACATGTTCAAGGGCCAAAAATACATCAGTCAAAACCGTGTAAGTGCCGGGGTAAGTGCTATTGCCCCCTTAACATGTCTAAAAGCAACCGTTACTATGCATAACCGTTGGACAGTCTTACTTTATACATGCTGAAGGGCCAGAAAACAAGATTCTTACAGAACAGCGATGATTTACTCATTTGCCAACTGTTCGTACGATTTGCAGTACTCTTCGATGGACATGGTTGGTTTAAAGGATTGTACATACATAACCGTAGCAAATTGACAACAACAAAAGCAAAGCTTGTGGTGCGCGCATGTACGGCGCCAACACTGAGTGCAATTAGACACTTTCAATGCACTCCATGTATTTTAGTTTCCTGCTTTCTGATTGGTTTGTAACTACTCCAGAGTGTATGAATGTAAATTAATGACTCTATCTATCTATCTTTGTCATTTTATCACACAGGCATACTATCGTCAAGGCGTTGCGTTGCAGTGTTTAGGACGCCATGCAGATGCATTAGCAGCATTCTCCTCTGGCCTATCTCAAGACCCAAAAAGCTTACAACTCTTAGCAGGACTTGTTGAAGCTGCCGTCAAGTCACCCCTTAAAGGTAAGAAGGGAACGCCATAGATCTAAATTGATTAGTAATAGAGATCATTTGGTAAAATATTTGGTGTAGAATTTGTTTTGCCATAAAACAAAATTGAGCAGGCCTATCTCAAGACCCCAACAAGCTTACAACTCTTAGCAGGACTTGTAGAAGCTGCCGTCAAGTCACCGCTTAAAGGTAAGAAGAGAAAGCCATAAATCTTAATTGATTAGTCATAGAGATCATTTGGTAAAATATTTGGTGTAGAATTTGTTTTGGCATAAAACAAAATTGATCAGGCCTATCTCAAGACCCCAACAAGCTTACAACTCTTAGCAGGACTTGTAGAAGCTGCCGTCAAGTCACCGCTTAAAGGTAAGACGAGAAAGCCATAAATCTTAATTGATTAGTCATAGAGATCATTTGGTAAAATATTTGGTGTAGAATTTGTTTTGGCATAAAACAAAATTGATCAGGCCTATCTCAAGACCCAAACAGCTTACAACTCTTAGCAGGACTTGTCGAAGCTGCTGTCAAGTCACCGCTTAAAGGTAAGAAGGGAAAGCCTTAGATCTAAATTGATTAGTCATTAAAGCTCATTTGGTGTAATATTTGTAAAGGTTTTCTAATGGATCCATATCATGTGCCCTGCTGGACGGTAAGAAAGGCATAGTCATAGATCTAAATTGATAGTCATTTGGTGCAAGATTGGTATAGGTTTTGCAGAGGTAGAATTTGTTTTGCCGTAAAACAAAATTGATCAGGCCTATCTCAAGACCCAAAAAACTCTTAGCAGGACTTGTTGAGCTGCCGCCAAGTCACCACTTAAAGGTAAGAAAAGGAATACCATTATAGCTCTAAATTGATTAGTCATTAAAGCTCATTTGGTGTAATATTTGTAAAGGTTTTCTAATGGATCCATATCGTGTGCCCTGCTGGACAGTTGGAACTGTCGTTTTGCTTTTACTTTTGCTAATGGTAGAATTTGTTTTGCCATAAAACAAAATTGATCAGGCCTATCTCAAGACCCAAAAACTCTTAGCATGACTTGTAGAAGTTTCTATCAAGTCTCCACTTGAAGGAAAGAAAAGAAAAAACAGAAACCCAAAATGTGAAAAAGGCTGAAGTTGATAATCTCTCACCCAATATTGATCACACTTAAAAAATCCACTTGAATTCCACAAAATATGTTGGTTAAGTCCTAGAAATAGGAATGAATAATGATGCAGATCACCGTTAAGTGTTCGTGTGAGAATGCAGTACACTAATGACATGATCAATCTATTTCACATTTAATTCCGCAATTGATGTGATTATTATAACAGTAATGACAATGATATATCTGAGTGAATGTTGAATAGCCAATTAAGCTTAGTGTGTTGGTATGATATGTCATTTACTACCATCCAGCTAATTCATTTTCGTCAAATGCCCAATTCTAGTAGTAGTAGGTCGCAATATTTGCAATAGTTTCATGTTGATAAGTGAAGTGATAATGTTCACATTGAAGGCTTACAACCTGTCCCACCATCCCACAAAGCCCTTAACAAGGGTGAATCAAAAAGTTTTGTCACTTGGCCCATTTTTCTGAAGATGGTCATACAATTTCAAAAACTTCAGTCACATTCCCTTGAAGATGTTTCCCATGACGTCTAAACACAGTGACATCCTCATCCTCCACTTCTCGAAGCATGGGCGGTACTCCAGAGTAGGGATTGTCTCATCTCTGAATATACAGCTTTGGCTAGGTCTTGGATCCTTGAAAAAGGCTAGCTCCCAGCAATCTTTGATTTGATTGTTGTGAATTAGAGCCTGAAATCTGCACAGGGAGCCAAGTTGATAAGGATGGATGTTCCATGAAATGGATACCATTTCGGGGTGGGGCAAGCTTTGGGAGGACTTGCATTGTTGTGATGCAGCATGATTCGATACCGTCTTTGTAGGCTCCATTTCACAGGTAGATAAGTAGCTGCAGAAATGGGTTTGGCAAATTCTACACAGGCTATTCCCACTAAATTTACATGAGAGAGAGAGAGAGAGAGCTAAGAATGGAGTGTAGAGGATGACATAACACAATAAAGACAATATTGTCTTGTGTAGCTGGGGCTGCCTTTAGTGACAGAACGTACTGATCCGCCCTTCATCATTTACACCAGCCCTGTTTTAACTCATTCTGGTTTGGCTTGCACTTTTTATGCTGCATTTTATACCAAAGTCAGTGACTTATAAATACACAATGCAATGCACCTGTCAGTTGACAATAGTAAACCTATACAGTCATATTCACATTAAACACCTAAATTGATGCAGCACTTTTTAATAGTGACAAGTTAGTGATCAATCAATTTCTTCTTTCATTTCATGAAGCATTGTTAGAGAATGGTTTATTTTTTATCTTTAATGATCAAAAGAATAAATGTTTTTATCTATCTGTATAATCTGCATTGGTTTTCAATCTTTAGCAGTTTGTATTTTCTCCTATTAATCCAGTGAGAACTACCTGCAGATTGGTCAGAAAGACGGATACATCATCTATTGCACCAATCACAGACGTTGTTAGAATAATTGTATCCCTGATAAAGATTGGAGTGGATTATTTTAGAAGTAGTATTTTAATTGGCTATTGAAATTAGTATACCTTTGTAAAAATTTAACCAATCACAAACACTGGTTATAAGCCGGTAGTGCTCGGGGTTAAATCACTGGACAATAAACGTGAAGTTTGTTCTGAAATCCTAGGGTGGTGTTTTCTACCCAAAAATGATATAAAACATGATATTATAATCCATTCTTATTTTACTATTTTCCGCAGAAACATTTCAGCCCATCTATCTACAATTACAGTCCATGAAGTTAGACAAGAGTCCTTTTGTTATCATCTCTGTGATTGGTCAAGAGTTGTTAGCGGCAGGATACCATGCCTCATCATTGATCGTCTTGGAGTCGGCTCTAAAAATTGGTAAGTATGTTTATTACTGTAAAAGCTGAAATTTTTGCGGTGGTTTTATTTTTCGCGCTTCCGGCGGAAAATATTTTTCCCCGAAAATTATAACACACGAAAATATTGTTTTCAACATTCATACAGTGCATCTAGAAAGTCGACCGCGAAAAAAAATTTCACGAAATGTCTATGATATCAAAATGCACGAAAAATATCTGTAAGCGAAAATATTGGCTTTTACAGTAAATCTGATTAGTTTTCCATTGGACAAAGAAGAATGTATGAGTGTATTCCAGCCGAAACACAACACACATGAAGAGTGAAACACCGTATGTGTTAATGTATCCATGCTAAATGCCATTTCCAAATCCAAGCGATTATGATTAAGCAAATAGCCTGATTCATAATCTCAATATGACATTGTAGAACAGATGCCTGTCTGCATTCCCTCAAATGTGCATCTAAACCACATAGGAATGCAAGCTGCATGCTAACGATCAGTATGACTTCACAAATCGTATTTGCACCTGATTGTTTAGCCGGCTGCACCAGTGAATTTCTCTCCCGACTTAAAGTCCTTCTCCAACAGGTCATGTGTATTCTGCCATTGGTGAATACCCCAATGCCCTGGCTAGCCACAGACAGTGTGTATTATTAGCCAAACAACTCATGGACAAACGCTTTGAAGCGAGAGAAGTGCACGGGCAATGTTGGTGCCGTTTACCTTGCTCTGGGAGACAACGCCTTGCAAGCAGCATTTCAGACGTACTAAGATTATAGTCAGCATCATAATACTATGGACATAATTCCACCAATGCGTGCGTATGTGCGTACCGGATGCTTTCAAAAATGATAGCGCGTTCTGATTGGTCAATCGTGAAATAGTCACACGCATATATATATATAGTTGGTCGCCCATTTCATGCCTCTGGACGCAGCTCTGCAAACAACAACAAAACCTGCTCATTTGAAATAGCTTGAATTTTGTCCATTGTATTATGACAGTGACTATGCAAACCCTCTTCCTAATTCCATGTTTCTGTTTTTTGTAAATGTTTTTGTAATTTTATCACAGGTACATGCAGTCTGAAGCTCCGTGGATCAGTATTTTCAGCTCTAAGCAGTGCACACTGGGGCCTTGGTAATAGTGAGAAAGCCCTTTCGTATATGCTACAAGATCTCTCAGTTTCCAAGAGTCTAAGTAAGTATGATTGATATCGGAAAGACGAGGGGATCATATGGACCCTGTTAAAGGGACTTGGTATTCCGGTTGGAGGAAAGTGAGCTGTAGCATATGAAATGTAATCTGAAAATAGAGCAAGTAAAGCTATAATAGTGTTCGGCAGAATCCGTGAACACGGATGTCACGGCGTAATTCACGGATTTCATACTTGTACCGTAAAATTGCGGAAATGCTATTTCAGCCGCGGTCATTGTCCAACAAGCCGATTTTAGCCGGGTTTTTTTGGCTTTTCAGAGAATTTCACTGTGTGATTATTTTGATATCGCCTTTTCTTGTTTTTTATTTTATTTTTTACCTCACATTTGTATTCCAATCTAACACTTATTTATTGACTAATGTCCCTTGAGTAATATACATTTTTAATTGAGTGCCTAATAATATGACCGCGCGGATTTCATGTGTCATTTCCCACGGTTTGATCTCTGGTCAGAGGGATCACCATCCTCTGCACAAGGCTCATCTCCTTTAAAACTTCCCATCTCTTTTAGAACATCACATCATTCTGTTAAATATAATATTCCAATTATAATTTCCTTACATCAAAATGCTCTCTATGTGTGTCAATCAACCTGCTCACTTTCCAATTTTGAAAACTATTCAAATCCTGCTTGGACTTAATGTATTGGCAGACCTGAAGAGGAAGAAGCTTTTTAGGATTGCATGCTCACGTCCATCAAAATCAAGAAAACACAATTTTTCCATTCCTAGGTGGGAGAGGAATTAGGCTGTTGGGGACAGACACTTGCCCACCTGGCTATATACTAGAACATCAAGAATGCCTATTGTGTTTCAAAATATAGGCCTACTGTTTCTTAAAAAGTCTAAAGTAGCTTGTGGTAAGATTCCACCTCTCCATCTTCCACCCAAACTCCCCATCCGATCACCACACAACCAAGCCTCGATTTAAGGATATGTGGATCAGGAGCTACTTTGTGACTTTTCTGACCATAGTTGCTCCCGGTCCTATACTTTGCTTACAAAATTTGAAAACACTGGGAGCTAAAACTTGGCAAACAGGTGTAAAAAACTCCCAGGCGCCCAGTTAATTCAAGGCTTGCACACAACCTCTCTCTCTAAAGGACATCATTCTCAGTGGAAAGAGTTTTAAATATGTGAAGGGGATATTAATTCACATGATTGTTAGCCACCATATTTCAATTTCAGAAATGAAAAAAGAAGAAATTTGTGAACTAATTTTCAGACGTTGCAGAAGACTTTTCGCAATGGCACTTGGGAGATACTTCAGGGATATCGTTAAATTTGTGACGTATGCGCAGCTCAACTATTATCTGTGCTGCGCATACGTCACGATTCTAGCGATATCCCTGAAGTATCTCCCAAGTGCCCTTGCGAAAAGTCTTCTGCTACGTCTGATAATTAGTTCATAAATTGCTTCTTATTTCATTTCTCAAATGATAATGAAACTGAAATATGGTGGATAACATGTGAATTGATAGCCCCCTTCACATGATTAAAACTCTTTCCACCGGGAATAATGTCCTTTAAATCTCTCTTTAGTCCATCCAGCCATTCTTCAATATAGGCAGCACTTGATGTGTTTTGGGGAATGTAATAGTGGCAAATTGAAAGCCAATAGGTCACATAGCTCCAATGTTATGGGCTATATCACGTCAAATGTACAATGTTTCTGAGTAAATATTCATTCCCCGTAAACAGACAGGTCGGGTGCAAATAGAGGTCACTTGCAGGCATAGTTGATTTGCAAATTATGAGTGTATTTTCACGGAAGTCTCAATTGACTGGATTTTGCAAATGCAGTGTAATTTGTCATAACTATTTGAATTTGTATATTTTAAAAACAAGTCCAGACGTGGCTTGCACATCTAATATACTCAGTGGTTATCATTTTCTTATTATTGATCGTTAAATATGTTCAGGAGTTTCTAAATAAATCAATTTTTTCGTGATATTAAAAACTGTGAGCCAGTATCTATAGAAACAAGACAAAATTGCTGGCAGACTTTAAAGACATTTTATACAGAAATATCGTAATTTAAAGGGATAGATGAAGAAAAGGCACCGTATTTGGCATTCCTGTAACTTGTTTTGTTATCTTAATCAGGCCAAATTTTTGTTGTTGTGCTGGCCTCAAGTGCCAAGAATCTTGAAGTCGGTTTGGTCGGTCGGTTGATTTTCCCCTTTTTTGGCTCCGTGGTTAATGACAAGACTGAATCGGTTAATGTCAATTTTACTTATGTTTCTAAAGTGATAATAGTTTAAAAGCAATCTATTCAAGCAAACTTATTCATTTCAAGCAGAAAATAGTAATATTATGACAAATTGGGTAACATTTTAATCTTAAAAAAAAATGAGACCCTGATTGTTGAGATTTTAGGGTCGTGTCGCTGAGGGCAACACAACAGGGTTTTTTTGGCCTCATTGTCAGTTCTCACTACAGTAAACAAGTATGCACTTTTGACATGATCAAAATGACAAATGATTATTTCATCAATCAACCCAACTTTCTCTAGTGACCTGCTTTATCAAACAAAACGGGTTCTTAATGCGCACACATAGATCTATTCATTCAATTGACTTTTATCTCAATGAATGGCTGATTGTATTGTATCGTAGCAATACCTGCCTCAGGTCAAAGCAATAAAATATTTCTTTATTGTTGTGCAATGTACTTTGGAATATTCCATTCCATTATGTTTGTTTTTTGTTGATAACGTTACTTCATATGTCTTGTTCGATAACGACTTTGACTGGTTGATATAACAATGCTGTAAGTAGAGATGAAAAACACAAATTTATGAGAAAATTAAATTATTTCTTAACTGTAGGTACATAGAGACTCTCCAATTAAAAATGGTAACAAAAATCATTCAAAAGAAGCTCAATAACACTACATTTTGTAATTTAAAAATACCAAAAATTAACACAATTTAAAGGCATTATTATGTGATCTTTTCCAGAGAGCGCCCTCTATTCATAATTTTTTTAAGAAAGTAGATTTTCTTGCAGATTTACATTTCTGATTATAAATCATAAATATATTCTGAGTTACAGAGCGATACGATTCCTAATTACTTCAAAATCATGGTTTTAGAGTGAATTTAGAGTGATAAATAAGTTGTCTTGCAGACCCGACAGTTTATTTTCACTCTTTATACCATGATTTTGAATGGTTTTTATATATTTATGATTTATGATCAGAAATGTATATCTGCAAGAAAATCTACTTTCTAAAAAAAATTTACAAAATAGAGGGCGCCCCCTGGAAAGATCACATAATATGCCTTTAAGAGAGAGTAGCGTGTCTTCCTGATAAAACTCTTTCACTTTACACATTTGTGTTATCCATATTGGAAAGATTTACCCATCCATCAAAATGAGCATTTCGCATCATCCTCACTTAAAAACAATACATGACACTCCATGGAAATTAACAGACACTGACAAGCTGGTCGCCATCAAAACTCGCTGATCATGCTTGCTGTGTGGGGCCAGTGTGTCACGTCAAAGCTACAGCATATAGATATAAAACTGATGTTAATGCCATCAAATACGGGTAATGCCTTCAAATACGGGTATAAAACTGCGGGAAATTGACGTTAAACCCTGTCCAATTTGCATGAAAAGCAGCCGTTTTAAAGAAATGTAAACATAGAGATTTGTTGAGTGCAGTCCTGGGACTGGCTGAGTGTTTGGTCACAAGATGTACAAGTGGGACCCACTGCATGCATGGGTAGTATTTCTTGATCATGTTAACACTTTCCATGCGGCAGGCGGCTGCAGACGACATTCCAAAATGTCACAAAATGTTTCAAAAATGTCAACATAATCGAATTTAATTACCATATTTGGAATCATCATTAGAAATGCATTAAAATAAGTACAAGCATGCCTAGTATTGGTTCAGTAATTCTTAAGATAGGCATTGAAAGTTGGGAAAGGTTTCTAACAAATCTGTTTTGAAATGGTGAAACGTGTGGAAAGTGTTAAATATGAAAAACACAAATGTGTACTGTTGCGGCAAAAGGGTGCAGTCAGTCAAATGCATTTTTAGATATTGATGGAATTAGGCATGGAAAAACAAGAAAATGTTACAGTAATTTGAATTCATAAAATCTGACAGCAGTATCCAATCTTAACCACAAAGGTGTCATTTTCAAGCATTCAAAAAGCTCCTTTTGTTGGTATTGGTATCTCAACGTTTTCTTTGAGAGACAACTGCATACTTTTGCCAGGCTGTACACAAACATGAGAGGTAGGCAGTTTCAGGAGAACATGCTGTCTGAAATTAATGACATTTAGGGATTATGCAAATTACGGAATCTTTAAATGTCAAATAGTTTATTAAAAAAGGACATTATTCTTGACACAAATACTGTAGGGAGAAAGGGAAAGTACATCCATGTTCAAAGTGCAAATTTTCTCAGATAGTTCAGAGCTTTTTTTTTTTTTGCATTCAAATAAAATCTCTTTAGTTCAGTCAGTTCCAAATTGGCAAGAAATATTCATTTTTTAATCTCTCTGCACGCAAAAGTAATCCAAGCGTGCATGCACTCTCTGCACGCAAAAGTAATCAAAGCGTGCATGCACGATCTTGGCATACGCACATATTAGGCATATGATCCAAATTGCACCCTGTTGTGTAATGTGAGGGTTATGTGTGGTTTTCTGTACTAATTCGTGGCCATTAGGAGGCTCACCAGTTTGGAACTGATTGAAATTATAGGCCTGGTTGATCCTGATAAGACTGAGACCCATGCAAAGCATCTTGCAATCTTAGAGTTTGAAAACAGCAGGAGTTTATCTGAGCACCATGATGATGTCCTTGTGATTTACTGAATAAATTTAGGTCTTGTAATTCTCTGAAAATAGAAATGAAATTAAGGAAATGTCAGTGGTATAAAAAGTGTAATGTCATTGAAAATTTGCTCATTTTTTTATCATATTTATTTCTAAAGTTATGTTTTTCTCTCCATCAAGGTGATCATATTGGTGAATGCAGAGCTCACGGCAACTTGGGGGCAGCATACTTCTCGCAAGGTAACTACAAGGAGGCCCTCACTCATCATCGTTTTCAGCTGGTCCTCGCCATGAAACAAAAGGACAGAAAAGTAGCCGCCTCGGCACTTAGTAGCTTAGGTAAGCATTGATACTGTGGAATTTACTACACTATAGTTTAATCAGTTCCAAATTGGTGCGAAATATGGGTTTTTATCTTTCAATGTGCGAAAGTAAGCTAAGCTATTTGGGCATATGAATGTGTCAGGCATACATGTGCGCCATGTTGCTTCATGCGAGTTGTTTTGCGCGCCTATGCTCTTCAGTATTAATTTGCTGCTGTAAGTAGGTTTTTCAATTTGGAACTGACTGAAATAAAGTATAGTAATGTAATAATTTAATACCGTGGAAACGAAGAGATTTTGTTTGTGCTCTTTTCCAAACAAGGCAGTGTAAGAAGAATCATAGATGTCGCCAATCAAGCGATAGATGTATTTTTCTCACTGTCTCAACATCATACAAACTCTCAAAGGGGAAACACGGTGGAAAAACTCCCAAGGTAAAATGTATCATCCTTTGCAACGAGCAGGGAATGCTGGGTAATCTAAATAAGGTGACCTACCAACAGAGTGAGTTCAGCATTTGGTGTCTATGTGGGTATTCAACCTTCTTAGCAAGTTGGCTCCAATTTGGAGTAATAACCTGAACCATCCCTATGGGGCTAGCTTGCGGTACCATGGAATCGCTCGGGGTATCTCCTGCTATGCTCCGGCGCGATGTTAACTAGTGAAATAAGTTTTTTGAAGCTCACCCCTTAGCACAGTGGATAGAGCCTATCCCTGGGTTCGATCTCTGGCGCATGCGGAGACTGATTCCCCTCCCCCCAAAAAGAAGAAAATGTACCCTTTTTTCTCCCCTGATAGTTTCATTGCCAAAAACATGCACAGGAGTTAGGGTTTTAATAGGGTATACACATACCATAGCTTTTAATACTTTATTATACACATTGAATATGAAGATCACTATCTGTGATCAAGCCACAAATAAGTTGAAATACAAAAAATAATTGGATGTTTTCAAAGTTTGTCTCCTGCGTAATCCCTGGAGAATGTGCATGTTAACCTCAAGTATCCTCACTTGACCCACACACTCATATAACTGTGTCTAGTTTCACATCTAGTAATGTGAGGTCAGTGACATTAAACCATTGACATAAAACATTGACATACAGTCAGTCAGGCCCTCTCAGTGTCAGATTTTATGGATCATGAAATGCTTTTTCTGCATGAGCAGAAATGGTTGTTTTGTGGTATATGGTTTGTTGGCTCAGAAATTGTAAATGATTTGCATACATCTTGTTGATGGCACAATCCAAAGAAAAATCTCACAGGGAGTTGGGTTGAAGAGAAAATTAACATAACGTCATTACATACATTGAATTTGGAATAAACAATCACTTTCCTGTGATCAATCCACATAAAAACTCATAGGTGAAACAGAAAGCGTTGATGTTCTCTGAGATTGACTCCCACTTGATTCGTGACAGATACAGACACTGCTTTTTAACTTCAAGTATCCTCACTTGACTCTCGTGCGCCCATAGATCTGTGTCTAGTTTCACATCGTGAAACCAAAAATCATTGATGTTCTCAAAGTTTGACACCCAAACATACTGCATTTTATCACGTATCCTTACTCGACCCATGCACCCATGATAGATCTGTGTCCACAATGTTAACAAATACAGTCATCAAAAAAAGTAACTATACAGGTAATAAATGGGCTTCTAACTCTTAAAATATATATCCTACCTAAAAATATTAAATTATAAAGTTGTTGAAAAATTCGTCTTCTTTAATATGAGATATTGCACGTTAGGATCGGGTTATTATTGAGGAAGTGGCACTCAAAAATGTAAGAAGAAGTCCGATTTTAATTTTCACATTTTTATTTTCTACACGCGGACCAATCTACGGGTACCTTATCGATTACCGGTAGTGCAATTGGGGGATGCATGCGCAGGTTGGACAGTCGGCCGCATTGTTCCGATGGATCAATACGCCACACACACGCTACCGGTCATTCTCTCCCCCGTGTTGAAATGTAAAATGTGAATTTGAAATTGTGACTTTACCTTACATTTTGGATTGTCGCTTCTTGAATATTCAACCGATCCTAGCGTGCAATATCTCATATTAAAGAAGATAAATTTCTCAACAACTTTATGATTTAATATTTCTAGGTAGGATTTATATTTTTAGAGTTAAAAGTACATTTATTACCTGTATAGTTACTTTTTTTGATGACTGTATTGTTTGAACACATTGTAGGCGTAATGTCAAGTGTTCCCCTTCTTCCCCTGATCAATGTTGAATCCTACAATATGTCCACCATCAGCACATGGCCTCGCAACATTGATTGGTGAGGAAGGGGGAGAGGTATGAGGAAGGAGATTGTTCAGGCTACCATAAACATGTTTCTATTTTCATGTGACTCAAATAGTGTGTATGTTTTGGTACAAACAGCATGGCCTCACAATATTGATCGATGGGGAAAGGGTAAGGGTATGAGTAAGGGGATTAATTAGGCTACCATAAAGACGTTTCTATTTTCATGTGACTCAAATAGGGTGTATGTTTTGTTACAAACAACATGGCTTCACAACATTGATCGATGGGGAAGGGGTAAGGGTATGAGTAAGGGATTAATCAGGCTACCATAAACACGTTTCTATTTTCATGTGACTCAAATACATGTAGTGTGCATGTTTTGGTACAAACAGCATGGCAATAAGGGTCAGTGTTCGAACACATTTTTTCAAAGATTGTAGTTTCACATGTTGTAATGTGAGGTCAGTGACTTTAAACCAGTGACATGAAACATTGACATACAACCACAGGTAGGCCGCTCTGTCAGATTTTATGGATCATGAAATGCCTTTTAGGGATGAATAAATGGATCAAAATTGATCTTCTGTGGTAAACAGTTTGTTGGCTCAGGAATTGCAAATTGCTTTTCATGTGGCTTGTTGATGACACAATGCTCCCCCATAGCTCCCTAGGGGAGAAGATGTGTTCAACATTTCTTGGGTGGGGTCCTGTTGTGATCCAAAGATACTTTAGTGCTACTGATTTCTTGCTTGTTGTTATGTATTTTTATTTAATCTTGTACTTGTTCAAAGTCTAGTTAGTCATATCAATAGATACGTGTTGCTTTCAGCAGACACCACCATTTTTCTTACAAATTCTAAATAAAAAACATTGCACCTGCAATAAGAATCGGCTTTTAAAAAAATCGGTTTTAATTCTCTTTTTTTCTGTTCTGTACCCCAGCGCCTTTGAGAACCGGGAGTGACACCCCTGAAAAAGTTGGGGAGGTGGGAGATAGGAGGAGGGTTGACTATGTTTGCAAGAAAAGAGGGCTTGTTTGTGTGGATAAGGCAATGGAAGACAACCACAATGTTCTACAGGCCTGACTGACCCATTTACAAATTTCCAACATTTAAAAAACAAAATAATTTGAAACATTTTGGATTTTGTGTATCTAAACATTTTTAATTAATTTGTTTAGTGAAATTTAATAAAAATAAAAATGAAAATGTCAAAACTGTTCTACGGGCCTGATTGACCCATTTTTTTTTTTTTAATATTCAATATTTTCTTTTACAAATTTCCAAAATTAAAAAAACTTATACAATTTGAAACAATTTGGATTTTGTGTGTCTACATTTTTTTTTAATTGAAATTTTTAGTGAAATTTAATAAAAATGAAAATGTCAAAATTTGTTCAAATTCAGCAAAATATTCATGCTAATTTTGAAGGGTAAACAGGGAATTCTTGGTAATGCATAGATCAGATAAATAAATACTATGGATCATTAAAATGATTTAATTTGGTTTGAAAATTGATTCAAAATGTGTGTTCACAACACAAAATTTAGAGCATTGTTTGTACAACTAACCAATTTGGCCATATAATTTAATTTCACTTTTGATTGTATTTTTATCTTATGATCATCAGTTATACCTGTGGATGGTACGGTTATAATACAAGGAGTAATTCTATAAATAGGATCCATGATAATATATCAGATCTCCTCCTCCCATGATATCTGTTCAATTGCCGCAGTTTCTATTATTTCTGAGTGAATTTGACGATGATTCACCATCGATAGATGATAGTGATGATGTTGACGATGAGTTGAAGTAGTAGTTGAATGTCAACGTACCGTAGATCAGATAATATTGTTATACATTCCCTTGTGAATAGCGGAACTATATATCCATGTAGTAGTAGCTCCTGGCCATATATTTTTCTCAGATTGTTATCATTATTATTTGATATATTATGTTTGGAATTTGTTTTCAGTATGTTGTGTTGTTTGTTACTGCGTCTTATTGATACAAATTCAGTACTACAAGTCATTGAGAAAGCGTTGAATAAATTTACTGACAGTTATTTGAAAATTTGATTATTCTAAGATGAAATTAATTTCGTAAGACTTTTAAAGAAATCAATTAAAAGGGCACCATTCTACTAATTCTAAAGTCCAAGAGCTCATATTTGAATAAGTATCTAAGTACTTGTCGTAGATTTGCCTTCCATGTATAGTAACCAATTATCATAATGACAAATTTATTATTTCACTTTTTTTTCTTCTCCAACAGGTCATGTGTATTCTGCCATTGGAGACTACCCCAATGCCCTGGCTAGCCACAGGCAGTGTGTATTATTAGCCAAACAACTCATGGACAAACACTTTGAAGCAAGAGAAGTGGGCAACGTTGGCGCCGTTTATCTCGCTCTGGGAGACTTTGACAACGCCTTGGAATGCCACAAGCAGCATTTGAACATTGCCAAACAGCTGGAGAACCACAATGAGGAAGCAAGAGCATATAGTAACCTGGGAAGCGCTTATCATTACAAGCGCGATTTTGAGAAAGCGAGGACGTTTCATAATTACGTGCTGGGTATCGCCCAGGAGCTCGGCGATAGGACGGTCGAGGCGAGGGCGTATGCTGGACTGGGTCATGCGTCCAGATGCATGGGTGATCTAGACAGTGCAAAGCAATGTCACGAACAACAGTTGAATATAGCGCTCAGTACAAAAGATAAAGTGATGGAAGGTAGAGCGTGCTCTAACGTGGGCATAATATGCCAGCAACTTGGACAGTACGATTCAGCGTTGAAGCTTCATAAAGCCCACTTGACTATAGCGTCTGATATAGGCGATCGTGGTGGCATGGGAAGAGCGTATGGTAACATTGGCAATGCGCACAGTGCCTTAGGACAACCTGAGCAAGCTGTGAAGTATCATAAACAGGAACTGACTATATCACGAGAGGTGAATGATCGCAGCTCGGAAGCGTGTACCCATGGGAATATGGCGGTGGCATACCAGGCGATGAATATGCAGGACAAAGCCCAAGAACATTATCAAGCCCATATCGGTATCGCCAGAGAACTGAAGGATTCCGCCAGCGAAGCCCGTGCCTTACTCAACTTGGGTAACTATCATTGCTCCAGAGGGGAGTTCACTCAAGCGCTTACATATTATCAGCAATTTCTATCTCTTTCCAAGGAAGTCAATGACAACACAGGTCTAGGCAAAGCCTATCACAATCTAGGTTATGCCCACTATTCGCTAGGAAGATTCAAAGAAGCTGTCCATTTTTATGAGAAAGATCTTGCGTTGGCACGAGACCAAAAGGACAAAGTTAACATGGGCCGAGCATTTTGTAATCTAGGCCTTGCGTATAGATCTCTGGGTAATTTTGCCAAAGCAGAGGAGTGTCAGAAGTGCTTCCTAACTATAGCCCATCACGTCAAGAATGCCCCGGGGAAATTCCGTGCCTTAGGAAATTTAGGTGACATATACATGGCGAAGAAAGACACGGACGGTGCCATCAAACTATATGAACACCAGCTACGTCTCGCCAAACAGGTGAATAATAAGACGCTAGAAGCGAGTGCCTACGGAGCGTTAGGAGCGGCGAATCGTAAGATCCGTCAGTTCGACAAAGCCCTTGCATATCACACGCAGGAACTGCAGTTGTGTGAGGAACTTGAAGACACCAAAGGCGAATGTAAGGCGCATAGTAATCTCGGCGCCGTTCACACGTCGTTGCGGAATTACATGGACGCGATTAAGTGCTATGAGGAACAGCTGAAGCGTGCTACTGAGCTGCAGGACAGCGCTCAGCAAGCACAAGCACATGGTAACCTCGGCATCTCCAAGATGAATATGAGTTTATTTGAAAATGCGCTCGGTTACTTTGAGGAGCAGCTAGCCACATTAGAGCAAGGGTTCGGTAATGTTGTCTTGAACGAGAAAGGCCGTGCTTTCGGTAATTTGGCCGAGTGCTATGAAGCTCTTGGGGATTACGACGAAGCAGTGCGTAATTTTGAACAGTATCTGACTATGTCGCAGAAGCTTAATAATTCTAGCGACCAGGACAAGGCGTACCGTGGTCTGGGCAATGTGCATCGTGCAATGGGGAATCTCCAGCAGGCTTTGTTCTGTTTCGAGAAGCGACTCGTAGTGGCTCACGAAACGGATAATTCAACCACAAGAGGGTTGGCATACGGCGAACTTGGCTGCCTGCATAGCCTGATGGGTAATTACGAGCAGGCTATATCGTGTTTAGAACATCAGTTGTCAATTGCGTGTGATGTGAACGATAAAACGACCCAAGCAGATGCTGCCTGTGGATTAGGTGGTGTGTATCGTGAAATGGGTGAACATGAGAAAGCTCTTGAATACCATCAAATGGACATGGAGCTTGCAGAAGAGACTGGTAATCTTGCGTGTCAAGGGAGGGCGTTTGGTAATCTCGGCGTTACGAATGAGTTGCTGGGCAACTACCAGAAAGCAATCATGTACCAAGAGCAGCACCTAAGCATCGCTGCACAAGTAAACGATAGAGTTGCTAAAGCTTTGGCCTACAGCAGCCTAGGGCGCATCCATCATGCGCTAGGTAACTATTCACAATCCGTAGCATATTTACGTCAAGGTCTGCAAATCGCAGATCAGTTAGGTAGAAAGGAGGACGAAGCCAAGATTAGGCATCGTCTCGGACTCGCACTCTGGTCTAACAGCGACCTGGACGGCGCTCAGCAGCAGCTCTACCAAGCTGCCGGGATATTTGAGACCATCCGACAGGAGTCACAAACCAGTAATGAGTACAATCTATCCCTGCTGGAATCTCAATCAGCTTCCTACCAAGCATTACAGCGGGTGCTGGTTGCCATGGGGCGGTCAGAGGAAGCCCTCGCCGTGGCGGAGCGTGCCAGGACTCGAGCATTTGTGGATTTATTGCTGGAGAGACAAGCGGCGGAGATGAGAGATTCCGTGGATGTGATGGATACAGTGCTGATGTCTGTAGATCAGATATTAGATCTTGTTGGGAGACAGAATGCATGTGTGTTGTACTATTCTATTGCTGCCGGACATCTGTATAGCTGGCTTATTGCACCTCAACTAGGTAAGTAGTAATTTGCAAATTATTGTATAAGTTTATAAGGTTTGTTAACACTTTCCACACGGCAGTCGTCTACACGACCATTCCAAAATTTCACAAAATGTTTCAAAATTGTCAAAATTATTGAATGTCATAACCTTGTCTTGCGCAAATAGCTATTCTACTGTGTAAGCAGTATGTGTCGATCAAAAAACGTTGTCATCGTAACACACGATTAGCTCTGCCTAATTCTCGGACGACAACATTTAAACAATACAAAACATAACACATAAAATAATTGCGGAAAGGCTTTGTATTATGCTATTTCCATAGAGGGCACTCACACTGTTTTACCACTAGAATTAAAGATGAGTCCATGAGTTCAGATTTTGCCTTTGGATCAGCTTGGTGATTTCACAAAAGAATTTGTGCTGCATCACATATGGTATTCTATTTTTGCAAAAAATTCAAGTTGAAAAGTTTAGTAGTTTTCCCTTAAATGTTGAAATAGGGCATATTTTATTTCCCAAATAACAACAAGAATTTCCTTACCTCACGAAAATCAGTATTGTCTCCACCATTGTTACAACTTATTCACTCACTCATACATTTGATTTCCTTAGGTATCGTGAAATTCAACGACCACAATCTGAACGACCTCGAAAAAGAGTCGAGCAGCACCACGGACCAATCCAATAATACCTCCGTAGACAACTCCACCAATGCCATGTTGAATCTGATGTCCACTGCCTCCCATCTAGACCATTACATAATGCATGCTAGGGAAGCACTAGGGGTAGACTCGCAGCAGCAGTGGAGTCGTGGTAATGGAGATATCACTAGCGAGACGGAGAGCGAGGCGGACGAACTGCTGCAGATGCACCTGGGAGAGCTGAGCGCTAAATTGGCGCATGATCCGGAGAAAAGTGGATTCCTTAGGTATGGATGAACTTGTTATTGTTTGGCTCCAATACTCAGGGGCATGATTTACTTTCAATTTGTATTAAAATCAAATCGTGTCTTAGAGCACAGGGACAGAATGCATAAGATATTAAATATGAATTTTGGAATTTGCAGATTTCCAATTAACAAAACTGTCTTATCATAGGTACTCAAGTCACCTAAAGTTGGGAGATGACGTCATGGCATGAAATCTATTTATGAGTTCAGCATTACTGACCTAAAGACCAATATACTTTTTCAATTGCCTTCAAATTGTAGAGAAGTGTATAATATTGTGCTTGCTTCCGAGAGAGGACACACATGTACGTAAAATCATAACTTGAGGTGACACCCAGTATAGAGGTTCTTTCTGCTGTTAACAGATGACTTTGAACCAACGAATACTGAACTCTAGAAGTTGCACTGGCTCCCAAATCCAAAATCTGACGCGATTTGTTTATTGTGACATTCCACACTTAAAATGCAAGCCCTTGCGCATTAAACTGTGCTGCATTGTGCCATGCGTTTTGTGTTAGTGGGTGGGGATGCGCTGGAATTGTGAATATTCAGCAACATCAAAAAGAGACGAATCGGGCACCTGTATGTGCGTTAAAATGTTGCGTGAAAATGTTAAAATGAGACGCCGTACGCCTTGACGACGGAATTTTAAAAATGACCAAATACCCCCAGATTGCACAGTGACCATGGTCAAAGTCTGTTAGTGCTCAGCCTGTGCTTTGAACAATTTCTTAAATAGGGAACAAGTTTTTGTTTTCATATATCATCTAATTTCGGTGAACAAAACTGAGCATGCAGATGTACTAGAAGATCACAGCCAAAACTTTCATAAAAGTAGAAAAGTAATTTCTATTTTACTATTCTTTTCTCAGGACCAATAATCGTAACCATGTCCTGAACAGTAGCTCTCGTAGTGTAGCCAGTGTGATCAGCCAGTTGAGCGGCGGTTTAAACGGCATCAACGGCGGATTTAGGAATCAATCCCAGCAGCTGAAGTTGTCGTGGTCGGGGCGCCCTCCCTTGAGAGTGTTGTACGATATGCTAATAGCACCGATGGAGGATGCATTACCGCAGCATGATAGGATGGGTTCTGCGTTGCCGGATTTGGTGCTCGTCTTAGAAGGTAGGTCTGAACACATCTTGAAAGATATTTTGTGTGTTGTTATACTATCGTTATCTACAAAATAGGTGCCAATTGATCTGGATCTTGTTCACTTTGATTGATTTAGCTGTGGCTTATAATTAAATTGAATTTGTGAATACTTTTTAACAGGATTTTAAGTCATGAATGTTAATTGCACATGTGGGTGTGTCCAATTAATATGCATCGCACCTCTTCTATTGTTTTTAGCACACCTTACACACGGCGTCGTATTAAAAAAAGAACCTATGTATGCTTTTGTGTGTTTTGCAGAAACATTTGTAAACTCTGGTGATTAGGTTAAGTTGTCACCGATACAGTCAAGTTTGGTATCAAAATATTTCTACAAGGTCACGCTACCTAAACATGCTAACGTTGTCGCCATGCAATTTACATAATTAGAGATATGAAGCATTTAAATGATGGTGTGACTTTTGGGATAATTGAGAATATTGCTTGATAGAAAAACATTAACATTTAGACACTGATTGGGATGTCATTGATTCATCTCTGGCAGACGTCATGATAACTAACACATAGGACATTTGCCAAAAGATCAAACATGAAATTTGATGATATAGGTTGAGATTGTAATGTGAAAGATCATAGGCATGTTTTATTTTGACAATCTTTAAAAATTGGTATTTTGTTTAAATTACGATGAGGTTAGGCGATCGAAAAAAAACACATGTTCTATGTGCAAATGGACCTCTCAGGTTGGGTCGGTCAATCATAGGCCTGTTTTATTTTTGACAGTAGTCTATAGCTATAAGTACACCTATCATAAGACAGAATGCTATCTTTAAAGGTTATGGGCATATGTTATTTTTCACAGTACAGTTTATAGCTACTTCACTATATTGCATTCACCATGAGACATATCATAACTTTTGGTAATCTGTAATAACATTAGTTATGTTAGTAGTAACAAAATGTCATAGTTATATTGTAACTGAGACTTAACGAACATTAATTTCATATGTACCTATCTATCTATCACAGGTGACCTCTATCTAGTCCCATTTGCCGTCCTCAAAGGAGCCTCTTCCACAGAATGTCTGCATGAACGCTTCAACCTGCGTATCCTGCCTTCATTGAAAGCCTTGACGGCGAACTTGTACTGGGAGAGACGGAGTCTGTCTAATAGCGGCATGGTACCTGCCTTGGTAGTGGCTAATCCTAAGATGCCTCCAGCTGTCACTGATAAATGGGGGTGGGGAGATTTGCATAATGCTGAACAGGTAAAGTCAGAGTCATGATCTAACAATGTTTATGATTGGTTAATTACAAGATATACTCATTTGAATAACCAATTGAAATACTGCATTTAAAAATTTTGACTATCTATACCAGGGATACAATAATTCTAACATTGTCTCCGATTGGTGCAATAAATGATGTATCCATCTTTCTGACCAATCGGTAGGTAGTTCTCTGGGGTTACGGTCAAGAGTCATTGAGAAATAATGGACCCAGGCTTTATACTCAGCCAAGTAGCCTTGACACCCGTGGTGTAGTGGAAAGTCAGTCTGCCCA
This sequence comes from Ophiura sarsii, assembly GCA_035610835.1. Classification (NCBI taxonomy): domain Eukaryota; kingdom Metazoa; phylum Echinodermata; class Ophiuroidea; order Amphilepidida; family Ophiuridae; genus Ophiura; species Ophiura sarsii. The sequence goes on along the minus strand of CM069448.1, from coordinate 10,566,177 downwards.
TGTGCTGGAGGTCCGTGGTCCAAATCCCAGGGTAAGGGCGGGTTTGGGTGACCTTTCTCCGCGGGAAAAACAATCTGAAAAAAGTGGCTACCTCGAGTTAGGGTTATAGCAATAGTATGTGATTTAAAAAAATGTTAACACTTATTTTTTCTCTCATATAATGAAGTTTGACTATCAGGAAAGGCGTTCCTGGACTCAAAATATATCTTGACCATATTTTATGTAAAGACCATAACAGAAGCTTACTAAATCATAAAGGAAATCTGGTTCCGAATTTGGGAAATGTTTAATATTATTTTGTTTAAAGTCTCATCACTAAAGCATTTTGTACTGATTTATTATCTTGTGTACAGTTGTGATCGTAAATGGAAGCACTGTTAATGGCGTTAACACAGTGTCAAACCATGGAATTCTATATACGAACAAGAAAACCACTCAGAAAATAACCAGATTTATAACTGTCGGGTTATCTGGCAACTTAAAAAATGAACATACTTTCAACATCTGATTTAGTAATTAGGAAATATATTTCTCTGTAACTGGGAAGATATTTTAGTTTCAAAAATAATTGCAATTAGAGGAAGCAATCAAAGATATCGTCAAAGATCTTTCATCTCAAAGCGGATGTGCGGATGGTTTTCGATGACGTAATCAACCAAGCCTATAAAGGGAGCGTGTGTAAGAGTTGATTCTTACGTTGAGAAGGAAGAGTCTTTAATACATTCTAGTTGATTTCTATACCAAAGTTGGTCGTTTATTTACGAAAATCATACATGCTCCAAATAATAAAGATACAAAATACGGCGGACAATACACCACAACACGTCTGTTGTGTTTGACAAGCAGGACGAAGAGAGAGCGATACCAGATCGCGCACGAGCCAAATAACCAGCGCTCAGCTGTGATTGGCTAATCGGCTAATCATCTGAGCGCTGATTGGTCTATCTAATAACAATAATACATATTCAAAGAATCGGCATAGTATTATTCCATTGCTTGCTAATGTAGGGATGTTTTATATCCCACATTACTATGTTTCTTTGAAGAAGGTGTCCTCACCGTTACTTATCAAAAATTATATGCATTTACTTATATAACAAATAATTGTTGTACATAATAATATCTATCAAAACAATCATCCGATTGAAATATAAACAGTTATCAGATGAGAATATCCTATAACTTCACTCTCATCGAACAAATGTTCAGTCTTAAATCGAATAATTTATCAAATTACATATTTTTAAACACACACACACAAAAAAAAAAAAAAATTATCTTAAATCATATAATCAACTTATACAATGTCTACCACATCTTAAATAAATAAACCATAATAAACATACCATTTGTCAACATTGACCACACAAAATTTGAGGTGAATGTCATTTGTAGGAAACACTGACATCCATCCATCAAGATTGTTACTTGAACTATGATGTTCCAAGACCATATCAACAATGATAACATAATCACATAATTATTTGTGACTATCCACAAATTTTATGTATGGAAGAAAAGACAATTCACTTCAGTAAAAAAAAAATTATCGCCGAAACAATCCAAATGCCGTGGACTCTCGTCCACACAGAACACTCTTTCTCATGTCAATATTTAAAATTAAAAAAAAAATTTAAAAAAATTGTGGCTACCCACTGATTTTATTTGTGGAAGAAATGTCAATGGAAAAATTGACATATTTTATGACCATGATATATTATGACCATGTCATAACAAGTTTGACATCAGACAGATTCTTTGTCCATGTCAAACAATTGGATAGGCCATACATGAAAGTAAAAGTCATGTTACTCATCACCAATGAATCTTGATATTTACATGTGTGTAAACAACAATTTTTTTTGTTGTTGTTGTTACAATGCATCACATGGGTAATCTTAATTTCTTTTGGTCCAAAAACATTTCACTTCAACACTACATGTAAGTGTAAGAAATCAAATAAGAAATATGGTAAATATCTCAAGTTTTAATTTTCACCACCATTGTATATTCATCAACAAACCGTGAACGTACTGTATTTAGTACAATAAGAATATTTGTAGGAACTGCCTCATTTTCTGCAATGCATAGTAGATACATTATACAAATCATGACATACAGAGTTACAATTGTAATATACCTCATTCTACCACGTAACACTGGGAAGATTCATATAATTTTAACCTTTATAGTGAAAAAATAAAATTATCATTGTGAAATATTGTGAATCATTATTAATACAATAGGAGCACCGAGAAGCGCTGGTCTTATTTTGTATCTCATACAAAATATGACTGTAGTATAACCCTACTATGTTAACTCATACACATTTCAAATGACCATGGAAGTATCCAAGTTACATAAAACCAAAGGATCAAACATATTGTGTCATCCTGTCACTTTCTGCAAAGTACACAATATAGACTGAAATTTGAAAATAAAATTCAAAAAATTATATTCCAAAATTAGATAATTAAATCCATTCAAGAATGTTCACATAATTAGAAGCTTGTAATGTGATTACATTACAATTACTGACAGCTTAAAAGAAAGTTACAATAAACTTATGTCAAACACAAATCCCTAACAAATACACAAATCCCTCACATTACAATATCTTCCACCACATCAAAACATAAGTCAAGACCCTCACAAATACATAAATCCCTACATTACAATATCATTCACCACACCAAAATATATACCGTATACCCAAACATTATTTTATAAATCAAAACCAAATGTCTTATTTTTCATGGACATTTTGTATCCATGATAAACACATCACACATAATTCGCCACTGACGTAACTGGAATAACCATTAAAATAATCCTAAGTTATAGAATCATTTTAACTTGGAATAACCATTAAATGATCCTTTAAGTTAGAATCATTTAACTTTCCTTGTGGTACATAACCATAATCCTATGATTGTAAGCCATGCATGGATATGGTTATATATTGTAAACAAACACTGACAGCTTAAATTGAACAAAAGAAACATCTACTCAAAATCCCACACATTTCCGGACAATGGTAGCTAATCATTGACCAAAACAAACAGATTACAACTTCGACCGGCTATTGTATAGCTGTATTAATAAGGTAAAAGCTTAAATCTGCTGTGAGAACTCAAAAGATAAGTCAATTGATAAAAGTAAACTTTACAGTTTTTATACAAAAGTAGCAAATTGGGAGACCCAAAATTAATTTCAGTGAACAATCAAATCACTAAAATATTTTGAACGCATCAACATTCAAACTTGTATGACATAAATGTTATCACACAATGACATTAATTAATCATTAAATACAGTACACATATTTCAAAAACAACAACAACAAACCAGCACCAATGTAGTAGATGTAAACTCAAAAACACAGTTTTTAACTTTACACACAAAAATTAGCTTACTTTACAACAGATGGATATCTCCATCTATTATGATGTGGAGATAAATAAATTATCTCCTTCTCTACTTCAAAAATAATTTAAAAACACTGTTTAACCTTACACACAAGTTACAAGTTACCGGTAACTGTTTTAACTTTACACAACAAACACCAAATTAATTTGTTTACAACAGATGTATAATTCCATCCATTATCATGTGGAGATAGATATCTCCTTCCACTTATCATTTGGAGATTGAATACCTCCTATCATGTAGAGATGAGTATCTCCTTCTACTAACATGTAATGTTGAATGACTAGGAATAACATTGACCAGTGTTGGAGAACCAACAGGATAATTTTGACCAGCAATTTCAAGTTCACGATCATGACGACACAAAAGCCTAAAGTCATAATCCTGTTTACCATTAAAGGTATTTGGTAAATACAGTGGATTAAATTGTGGTGGTGGCATACTGATTGTGGACAGATTATTGTTGGCTATGAACTGTACCATATTAACCACAATTCAATGTATAACTATAATCAAAATTTGCAAATAGTCACAAAACGTTACAATCACAACAAAAATAAATCACACAATATACATAAATGTTAACACATAAAACATTGAAGATCAATCAAACTTGTTATGACATATGTATCAATAGTCATCACTAATTGTAAGGATGAAGTACACAATTTTTTTGAAAGTCTGATTGATAAATTATATACCTACATGTAGATCGTCAACAAACACAATTTATAATATGGCGAATACAACAATAATGTCAAAGAGATGGACTTTGTTGACAATTGTGTCTAGGCCCAATGACCTTGGATAAAAGAGGTTCACCTCTCTTAATTTTTATAACAAAAAGAATTTATACAGTGGAGGGCAAAATTAATTCTCCTGTACATGTACAGATGTAGGCTCAGCAGGCCTAACTCCCAAAAGAATTTCAATAGGGATTGATACCATGAAAAAAAATTAATCACCTGGGGATAATAACCACAAATACTATTCGTGATCATTCATTCAATTGTGAATACGGACAAAGAATGTGTCAAAACGCTATGACTTGGGGAATAGCCTAGAAAACATCAACAATTGAGTTTGAGGTGCAACAACACTCAACTTTTGTAGGCAAATACCTACGGGATTTTACAATTTGTATGGGTGACAAATTTAATTTTATATAGGAGAATGCAGGCTAATTAAATCTCTCGTTTTAATTTTATAATGCCGAAAGGTTTTATACACAATTTATTAAATTTATCACAGTATTGTTATGTATGGTCGAAAGTCTTAGCATTTTATTGCTTCCGGATATAATATCAATGCATTTATCGAATTATATTATTTCTTTACCTTTACCAATTCACCTTTAAAATCTTCTGTATTCGGCACAGGCAGGCAAAATATCATGTCCAAAACAAACAAAAAATGTTCCATAGATAGAGAAAAAGTTCACGCAAATCCTTTCAGTCACAGAACGTCCTGAAGACTTGAAGTGTATCCCGCAAGCTTATGCAAATGTTCTTTTACAGCAGTCAGCCGGACTTGAAGTGAATCCCGCAAACTCGTGCAAATGTTCTTTTACAGCAGTCAGAAACTTGCAGATTTTCAGCTATTACAGGCGCCCTTGGTTAGGCAAAAGATACCCTGGGAACGGGTTTTAGCAGCACCCTGGACACGGGCTATAGGAATATCGATGAATTCTGGAAATCCCATCTGAAGGACACCGGCTGGCATCCGTTTTTGCACAATATAACTTATGGCAAAAACCAGAGTTCTCAATCCCTCATCTGAATGCTAGGTAGCATTTGTTTTCGAAAATATAACGTGTATCAAAAACTGGAGAACTTCTTCCGTCGCCTCTTCTGTATGGAGCATCGGTTGATACTCGTGTGTTTAGCTTTATAACGTATGCCAACACAAAATGAGAAAATGTCCCGTTAACGATGAAATGTTTCGTCCCACGTGGTGATGAAAGAAAATTTTGCAATTTTCAATTTTTTCAACCAGTCATTCCGATGAATTCGCCACCGCTGCTAACCAGTTGTAAGAGTGATTTCTTACGTTGAGAAGGAAGAGTCTTTAATACATTCTAGTTGATTTCTATACCAAAGTTGGTCGTTTATTTACGAAAATCATACATGCTCCAAATAATAGAAGATACAAAATACGGCGGACAATACACCACAACACGTCTGTTGTGTTTGACAAGCAGGACGAAGAGAGAGCGATATCAGATCGCGCACGAGCCAAATAACCAGCGCTCAGCTGTGATTGGCTAATCGGCTAATCATCTGAGCGCTGATTGGTCTATCTAATAACAATAATACATATTCAAAGAATCGGCATAGTATTATTCCATTGCTAATGTAGGGATGTTTTATATCCCACAAGCTTTTCTGGAAGATTCCAGTAACCTTTTCAAAACATGAGCCGAGTTGTAGGTATTAATGAGTATTGGAAGTCCCTGGCATAATAACTACGTTCTGAGATTGTATGAAATAATGTAAAACTAATGATTTGTTGGAGATGATTTTCGCAAGTAAGGTTATCCCATGGCGTTACACGGTGATAATGAGCTCATGAATATATAATGAGTCAAATGTCTATGGGATTTCACTGTGTAGCTTTAGACTTGTCTCAATTTATAGGGTTTTGTCGAAAATCTGATGAACATAACATACAACAAACATGAATTTATGAAGAAGAACTATATAATGCTGACATAGAATGTCATTACTAGTTAAAATCATCAATGGTTTGTTCATAGAAGGTGAATTTCTAGGATATATTCACTGCGGTAATACTTATGAGTGCCAGTGTATATTATCATAGGTAGTGTGAAGGTTTATTTGACCTGATTGTTGGATGCATAGTTGACACTGTCCTTAGTCAAAATGATGTTGTCATATTTTTAAATTCTTAATACTTTCCACGCGGCTATTAGTTTTACCATACAAAACAGATTTTTCAGAGACCTTTCCCAATTTTCAAAGTCTATCTCAAGGATTACTGAACTAATACTTGGCATGTTTTTACTGATATCAATGCATTTCTCATGGTGATTTTAAATATGGTAATGAAATTCAATAATGTTGACATTTTTGAAACATTTTGGAATGTCGTCTGCAGACGCCTGCCGAGGGTTAAAAGAGTGCAGGGATAAATCAATGTCTTTCAATATAGTCAGTCACACAGGTGACCACCTGGATAAAAAATTGGTAAACAATATTCTACATTTCAGAGTAACACTGGGTACCAGTCTTGATAAATATACCTACTCAAAGAGAGTTGGTTGGGTACCAGCCAACTGTTTCACTGACTACACCGGACCAGATGACCGACGTAAATCCCGCTCTCTCATAGATGTCAGACCATCTGTAACAAACCAAGCAGATACTGATGAGGCACCAGGGGTAGTGGCAGCTGCAGGTACTAGGCCGGGGCCTGATAAAAGGTTCTCACGGACTGTATCTGATTTGTCAGATCAATTTGGCAGAGTTGAGATCATGACCAGACATGATGATGCTGGTGAGGATATAGGGTTTTTGGTAATGGGAAATTGGAACATATGCCGCCATATGATAATTCTTATATGTAAAGCCATTTTTGATACACAAATTAATAGTATCTTTATGAAAATAAAGAAATAAGGCAATATTTTCTTAGTAACCTGATGGACAATAGACTTAAAATTGTGCAGTAAAGTGATGAAAAGAACCTGGTTGACCCATTTTTCACATTTTTCACATTTTTTTAAACAAAATTGTTTTGAAATTATTTTGAACATTCTGATTTTTGTTTGAATATGTTGTATTGTTTTTTTGAAAGATTGAAAAATTGTTGTACCGCCTCGCCCCCCCCCCCCCAAAAAAAAGCCTCACAAACCGACTGACGCTAACTGAGAGGTTCTGTTTACCTGCAGAACAGAGTTTTTTGTTGCCTAATAATGTTAATGCCATGTGTCACAAGGTTACCAAACAAGAGAATTGCCAAAAATGCTGCAATAACATGGATTGTTTTTCTACATAATTTACAATTAAACTATGTATACTTTGCTAAGCTTGTTTTAGCTCTTGGTTTTGGAGTACTCACAGGACTATAGTAGATTCACAGACATTGACCGGTTTACCAGTTTATCAGTACAGGTGATATCTTCCACTTGAGGGGGAAGCAGTGATTTGAAATCTTGATCTGATCATTGACACATGGGGTTATATGCTTCCATGTGTCTTGAATCACATCATAGGAAGTTCATATCCAGAATAGTGACAAAGTTTTCTAGTGCTGTTTTTCAAATCCCCAACTTATTACAAGAAGGATTAGATATGATGTTCATATGTGTCACTTGTTAAAATGGCATGTTTGAATTGCGTGCTATTAAATTAAATTAATTCATGCATAGAAGCATGATATTTGGAGATGCTTTGCTTCAACGTTTTGAAGTCCATTTTATTGCAGCGAAACCAATAGCATCTTAACCATGCTGATATCATTGTGATTGGTCCATTGTGGTTCCTCTACCATTAAATGGAATAGGTCCAAATCAATAACCGATCAGCCAATGTTTTTAAATCTACTATAGTGCAAAGATTGATTATCTAAAATGCTATTTAGAAGTCTATCGTCAGCTTTTATAACTGCTGGACTCAGATCTTGTCCTTATCAAGATTAGGAACTCAAATTATTTGGTATGGTGTGGGTTAAGTAAAATAATCCTTTAGTGCTAAGGATCCACAGGAACAAAGCAACAAGAAATCTTGATCTTAATTCTTTGAACTTTTATTGAGCAACCAATCAAGGCAGGTTATGGTGAATGGAAAACACCTGTTCATGGATTGAAACAGCCCTTTGACCTTGATTTCTGTATTGAACCATGATACAATTGATGTTGTTTGTATGAAGCATATTTCATCTAAATCTTCCGTAAAATTGAAAGTAATTGACTGAAAAATAAGCAAAATGTGACAAGTTTTGAAAGTTGAATCCCTTTTCACCATTTTAATGGGATTTATACAGTTAAGACATATGACATGATGAAATGTTCAATGCACACATCAAGGTCAAAGGGCTGTTTCAATCCGTGCACATTTTTTTATTCTCTCTGTACATGGGACAGAAATTTAATTTTAAGGAGTGTAGGGGTCCCGGGGGGGGGGGGGGGGGCACTCAACTTTTTTTTGGGTAGGGGTGTGCCGCACAGGGTCTCAAAAAGGGGGGCTACAGAACTGAACTGAGTGGTTTTTATGACGAAAAATAGGGTCTTAGGAACTGATTTGTTTTCAAAAAAGTAGGTCTTGAGAACTGGCCTATAGTTTAATTTTGATTAGGAAGAACGCAAATTTTTGTTTTTTTGGTTTTAGAACGCAAAATTTTCAAAAAATTGGGGCTTTGGAACGCAAAATTTCGGGATTTTTGAATTTTCAGTAAAATTGGGGTCTTAAGAACTGATGCAGGCTCAAAAGGGGGGTCATAAGAGCTAGCAGCAGAGGGTGAAAAAGGGGGTCTTCAGCGCGGCACATACCTATAACCTTTTCCAATGTCAGTGCTCCCCGGGGTAGGGGTGTGCCATTGTGAATATTGGCTTTTAACTTCCATATCATTGGCCCATGTGATTCCTGGCACTGGTGGGGCCAGCCGTCCCCCTGTATGTGGTTTATTAATTGATCCCCTGAGAGGAGTGCATTATTTCTTCTCGTCAGCCACACATCAAATGACACTCAGTGAACGTTATCAACCAGGAATTGTCTCATAAGATTGAATTCATATTGTTATTTGTAAAATGGGACCAATTTAAATCATCACCCACAGATCCTATTAGTATGATCTGGTACCCTTTGTGCAATTAACATTAATAATTAATGAGCTATTAATCATTTACTAATCACAACATAAGGCCATGGGAAAAAACCTGTTCTATGGGCCTGACTCACCCAGATATGGCAAATTTTATATTTTTCAAACTAATGATTTGAATTTTGAACATTTTGACATTTTTAGGGCATTTTTGAAAATGTTTGAAATGTAAAAATATTTGTTGAAATTTTTATTCATTTTAATATTGAAATTGTCAAATGTTTGAAATTGTTTCAAAATGAAAAATAAATGAAATTAAGATTTTGCCCAATTATAACTGACCTACTACAAAGTGAAGGTTTGTCTGCATGTAGAACAGTCCATGGGTTTCATTGCCAAAGGTGTATATTATTTGGTGTTATGGCGCTTTTTTTCTTACAGCATTATCATTTGGGGCTTAGAACCATCTTAATTTCTTTCATCTCTCATTACCATGGCAACATGTTCACGGACGAGAAAGAAGCAATCAAGGTATTTGTGTTACATTTTAGATTACCACCCATCATTGACTATGTGTTAGATGCAGTGGTGTTTAAAACTTCCCATTGAAAAACATGTGATGGGTAATATCAACTCCAGCATTTGTATTCTGGAAGGCACAACATGTTCACTACATTCAATTTCAATTTCAGGAAAAAACACCACCAAACACAACAAGTGTTCAATGTATTAATGCATTTCCATATTTGCGTATTGGTCAAATTAAAAAACACACCATTTATTTGATATTGTACAACCTTCAGCTGATTCTTTTCTAACAAAATGGTAGCTGGGCTAATATAATAAATAAATATCAGATTACCAAATGGTACAAGTTGCTCTAATATCAAATATGTTGCTATATTCTTGCTTGTTAATTTAGTGAATACGGCTATAAGCACTTGGTAATAATGTTTGCTTGCTTCTATGTTATATTTTTCCATTATATTTTTCAACACAAGATAGGCAACAAGTCTTGGTGTGAATGAATTTAAATAAGTGTTGCCTCAGTTGATATGATATGTGATACTTATATGTGACACTGGTGTGATACCAATGTGATACCTATGAGACACCGATGTGTGATACCTATATGATACCAATGTGACATCTATGAGATGACACATTTTACATCCATTTAATACCTTTGTTATATCATGTGGCACCAGCTGTGATACCAATGACACCCATAAAGATACATCAGCCATGTGACATCCATGTGGTACCAATATGATACCCATTAAGATACAGCCATGCATGTGACATCCATGTGGTACCAATGTGACACTCATGAGACACCCATATGATATATAAGTGGTCTATATGTGATGTTTCAATTGAAATTATTACTCGTTTAATCATTAGTGTAGTTGAATATAATGATTTCTTATGAAATGAGAATAGAAATGATTTATAACAATATATAAATATATACCATTATTTCATCAGGTCTGGATATAAACAGCAACAATAAGGTTACAAAAAGGATTAAGAACTCAACAGATTCTACCATTAACCGTAGGACAGGATCATGGCGAGGTGGCACCGTAGAACATCACTATCTAGGTCATAAGTTTCTAGCCCGTAGCATACGTGTACCTGTCAAATGCTTCTTCTGCAATGAATACTGTTCGTAAGTACCATAATGCTTTGTGGTTGAAAGTCAGTTGAAAAGGAAATAAGAGAATGTTTACAGTACATACAACAGGTCATAAACACTCCACACTTTTTATTATCATAACTTCTAAACCAATATGGCCTACATGTCATGAACCAGGAAAATGTCAGGCTTGGGTATTAAACTTTTTTTGATTTAATTACAACTAATACCGTACCTCTTCTCATTTTCCTTGGCACCAGTACTCGGGCAGTAGTGACAGTTGATTTGTGGAACAAAATAGGCAAATATGGGAGCTTTAATGGCACATAGATAATCTAACATGGACGAAAATAGGTTAGAGTTACCAGATGATGGATTTGCATTTGATAAATAATGTAAAAAAACTACTTTTTGCCCCAAAATTTGTAATCAATTGCTAGCTTGTTTAATTTTCATTTGTCCTTGTATATTGGCAAATAATGCATACCATTAAGAATATTTCCCTGAAGTGTGAAAGAAAATGTTTTAGATGATATGCTACAAGTTGAAATTCATGAAGAAGATTTTCGATATTCAATTTTTTCCATAAAATGATATTTTAATTCCAAGAATCCTATCACATTACATCCTATGTTTTGTGCTAAATATACAGGGTGACCCAATAAAAAGTTTACCCAAAATGAAAGTGATATTTTTTCCACTTTCTGTAACCTGAGATCTGTGGTATTTATTTTATTATAAAGAATGGGTAATGGAGCATCTACCCTGAAAAAGTTATTTATTTTGGTTGGGTGGTTTTCAAGATATGGTCCATTGAACATTACTTCAGCAAAACAGACTTGTCCACGGAGCATCATTTTTCTTAGGCATGGTTAAACACAACTGCAACATCAAAAGTACTTTATCTTAACCCGCTTCTGAACGCCATACTGCTCCATACTCCTCATCCTTCTTTCAACGCACCTTACGTGACTGGAATGCCCTTGACAAGGATCCTGCTCAGTACCCATCCCTTAATGCATTCAAATCAGCATTGAGGGGAGCATCCAGATAACCCTGCCAGCACCAACCGGATTTTACTTGCACCTGTAAATATGCACGAAACACGATGGCTGCGTCCTTGTTTTAATAACACGCGCGCATCCACACTCAGATCGACTATCTTCAGTTACTGAAGTTTGAACTTTACGAGAAGAAGAAGAAGAAGAAGAAATCATTGTAAAAGGATTTGTTTTGATGTCTCACATGTTCAATCATGCCTTTGCTCCAAGGACAAGTCTGTTTTGTTAAAGCAATGTTCAATAGACCATATCTTGAAAACCACTCAACCAAAATAAATAACTTTTTCAGGGTAGATGCTCCATTACCCATTCTTTATAATAAAATTTAAAAAACAGAGATATCAAATTACAGGAATTGGAAAAATATCACTTTCATTTTGGGTAAACCTTTTATTGGGTCACCCTGTAGTTGTGCTCAATTTATTTTTACTGTAAAATTAAAGAATCTATAGGCCTTTGAAAATGACCATCAAATTGAAAATTTTGCCCAAAAATTTAAATAAAGAAGAAAATGAAAAAGATCCTCTAGTACATTTTGTATGTAACATGTTCAACTACTATGTCTGAAGAAACCATTGGGAAATTATTGAAGCATTGAAATGTTTTTCTGTTCTCCCATTATTAAAATGCTCTATTTACTATCATTCTATTTTTGTGTCAAGGGTCCCCATATAAGCCTGTCTATCAGGGTTTCCACTGGGGCTCCTAGCCTCTCCTTCATATTATATTATTTTTTGTTAATATTAATTTTGCTGAATAAATTGAATTGAATTGAATTGGATTGAATTGAATTGTTAGAATCAAAATGTCAGGTCCTCTTATAAGTTTGTTTTTTGGAATTTTTGAAAAATGTCTATGAACGTTGAAATGTTTTGAAAATTTTAGTTTGCCTATATAAAAAAGCGGCTGACGGACCGACCCTACCTGAGAGGTCCACACCTGTAGAACAAGGTACTGTAACACCACTGAATTTTGCAAGAGATTTAATTTCGGGAAATTTTGCGAGGGATGCAAATTCACGAAATTAAATACTCGCGATACCGACAATTTTGCATTGAGAGTAATTAACATTTTCAGATTCTGGAAATTAAATGCCTGCTAAAATAGCAGTTATTTGAAATTCACGAAATAAAGTATCCGCAAAATGATAGTGTTTTACAATAATATTTTGTTGCATTACCTATCACCACCACATATTGAATGGTTTCCACTATTTTGTTTCAGATTCAGTTCCCAGAAAGTATGCGAATACCAGTGTTCAAATTGCCATCTCGTAGTGCACAAAGGATGCCATGATAAGATACTCAACGAATGTCGTATGTCAGAATATACTGTGTGTCTTGAGGTAAGGTAACATATGCTTGGTCATTATAGTGTATTATGTACTCTTGTATAAACTGCCATATCGTTATTCATGAAGGATGCCATGATAAGATACTCAACACATTTCGTATGACAGAAAATACTGTGTGTTTTGAAGTCATTATGTTACTGTATGTGAATAGATAACAATGTGTAATTTAATGCATTTTAAAGACTGTCCATCAGTTGCATGATAGGTTGTTAGCAAAATTTTAAAGATATTAATATTAAATATTTTTAAATATTTAATATTAATATCTTTAAAATTTTAGTTCGGGTGAATACAACATTTTCACAGCTTGAAACTGTCTTTGACCTCGATGTGTGCACTGAAACACTTCGGCTTGTATAAAACATACTGTAAAAGTGAAATGTCCACTTTTACAGCATAATCTAGTTCATCTTTTGAAACAATCAAAGTGATCAATTGAAAAATAAGCAAATATGTCACAAGCTTTTCTGCTACCTGTAAGATTATAGGCGATTCGAGACAAACAAGTAAATAGAAAAGAAATAACAACTATTTGACACTGCATTTCATTACAGACTGGCAACCAGCGTCTTGGAGTAGATTTACCCCATCGATTTAAGGAACACACCTGGAAAGCACCATCTCTATGCAAGCATTGTGGAGGATTGATCATAGGACTTGTAAGACAGGGATTGAAATGTGCAGGTACTTATTATAAAAGGGCATTGGTTTTGTAACAATAACGTACACACGTATCAATGGTAACAGGGTTGGAACTTCAGATTTTTGTCAACTAGCCAGTCGGGCAGGAAACTCACAAAAATACCTGCCCAACAGAAATTCAATTACACTGTGAGTTTGACAAATTGTACCCGTCAGTTGGTCGTCTTCTTTTGCATCTTCACCTTCACCTGCCCGACACAAACATTTCCCGCTATGGGCAGGTGGGCGAATGCTATTTCCAAGACTGAATGTTAATAAAGGCAAACTAACCACCCCGTCTCCCCTTTGGAATGTTGAGAAATGTCAATGTCTTTAGCAGTTATCCCAAGTGTCACATGCAACATTTATTGAATGGGGGATGGGGAAGGGAAGATCATAGTTTAAGTTGTTATCTTCAGCTCTTAACCACACACAAATCCATTTGAAGATCAGGAAAAAAGGTGTATAATTTGTTCTAAGGACATTTTCCAAGGCTTTAAGACCTGGTATGTTTGCCATTTTGTTATATGGTATATGTAAAAACCTTCCTCTACGATACACATACATGCAGATGAAGCCAATTAATTGTGGGGATATTTCCTGATGGCTGCAGACTATTAATTAGCAATCATGCCTTGAGCCCCCTACAGGATGGATATGTGTGCCGTATAAGAAACATATTATTAAAAGTCATTACTCCAAGTTTTAACATTATTATTTTGGGCAAAGGAGTTATTATGAATGTATTTTTGTTGTTGACAGAGTGTGGCACTAATATTCATTACAAATGCAAGCCTAGTGTAGCTAATACATGCAGATTTGAGCAAAAGGACTTTGTGGAGGGACTAATGCAGGTGAGAATTAAAAATGTCTCAAATCTCAAATAAGGGGTCATTTGAAGTTTGAACCTGACTATTTTATACCATTCCTCCCCTCAATCTACAGGGTGAGTCAAAAAAAAGTGTACTCAACTTCAGCGATTTCTTTTAGAGAAAGTATTCGTTTGTTTTCAAAACAATGTACTACGGTATAAAGACAAATTAATTAGCTTTAATATGAATTTTATCTGGTTTAGATTGGTTGAGGGAAACTTATTTTACGCTGTTTTGAATAAAAGTGACCAATTTAACGTCCGAACACGCTTCCAGATCTTGACCATTATATTTCATAAGATACGACCAATAAAAAATTACAATACCGACAGCGAAAGGATCAATTCCTTTGTTATGAAATGATTATAAAGTGTGGTAATTGTGTCATAAATAGGCCTTAAAGCTGTCTATTGTCTTAATCTATTAGGAGACAATTTTGAACAAGTCTATTGTCTACTTAATTCTTTTAATAAACAAGATGTGTAATGCTTTACATCATAATCCTAGTAAACATTATTAAGCTCGTTAAGCTTGAAATTATAAAACCGTGTTTTTGGTGGAAAAACAGCTCATGTACAGAAATAGTCATATTTACTTAACGGTATCATCAAATAGCGTGATTTTTTTCCAGATGGTAGCAAAGAAATGGCGCAATCATTTAAAGTTTTGTTTGCCTTGATTTTGTGGTCAGAAAGATTTTTAAAGATTTTTTCAATTAGGGTACACTTTTTTTTGACTCACCCTGTATCTCCCCATCCACTGCCTGATTTGCAGATGTACATTTGATATATTTTACAACTAAACTTTAAAGGGATCAAATCCAGGTAAAAAATTATATTTCTTGCCAAATTTAGTATGAAGAGTGTAATCGGAATCAAAATTAATGGTACCACATCGAAAGACGATTTGTTTATGTTACAAATACAAATAATATTTTTAACGCTTTACACTTTGACGCTGCCAGCATGAGAATTCATCCCACCCTACTCTTCTCACCCTACCTACACCCCTTCTCTCTCTCCCTTACTCCCATCCCCTCCCCCACTCTCCTTCCTCCCTACAGTATTTCCCCTCCTCAACTCTACTCTCCTACCCAACCCCACACCCATTCTCATCCCTCCCCAACCCCTTTTCCCTGACTCCCTACCTATCACATGCTAATTGACACGGGTCAGTCCAGGTCAGATATTACACACAATTAATATTTTAACATATTAATTGCTTCCGATAGGCAATAAAGGCGGTGCCCTCACCCACTCCCACCCCTTCTCATCCCATCTCCCTCCCCACTCCTATTCACCCTCCCAACTCCCTTCCCAATCTCATCCACCCTACCCAATCCCATCCACCCTCCCAACTTTCATCACCCCCACCAACCCACTTCCATCACCCTCACCAACCCACTCCCATGGTCAATACATGCAGCTTGAACCAAAAAGACCCTGTGAATAACTTAAAACTGGTACATCGGTAAGGCCCAAACAAAAAATTGTTATGTTGTCCTCGACAGCTTTCAGAGAGGAGGGGCGGGTGGGC
The DNA here is from genome assembly GCA_035610835.1 of Ophiura sarsii. Classification (NCBI taxonomy): domain Eukaryota; kingdom Metazoa; phylum Echinodermata; class Ophiuroidea; order Amphilepidida; family Ophiuridae; genus Ophiura; species Ophiura sarsii. Next base: position 10,549,824 of record CM069448.1, on the reverse strand, counting down.
GGATTTTTTAATTTTTTTAAATTTTTTTTAAAAATTTTCTTTTACCAGCAGAAGCTCAAAGTTCAGCCAACAAGAAGTTAAAATCACTCTAAGAGCCGCACATATATGTTATAAACACTTAATTTAATATTCAATGCCATTTAAACTGTTTTTAAAAAAATCTGAAAAAAATCTGGAAAAAAAAACTGAAAAAAAAAAATTGGAAAAGAAAAAAAAATCTGATTTTTTTAATGAAAAAAATACGATTTTTAAAAATAAAAAAATCTGAAAAAAAAAAAAATCGGAGCGGCCCTAAAATGACGAGCGGGCGGTCGAGGACAACATAACAATTTTTTGTTGTTGGCCTAATCAGTATATCAGTAAATCCAATCAAGTGGATGATAAAACAATCAATGCGTGTGTCACCATGATACACAACTCTAATATTGTTATGTGGATTAACTGTGACAAAATATCAAGGATGTATAGTACAACAATTAGAAAAATAAAGGATGGATACTGCACTTTGGTTGATGCTGTGATATGAATGGGCCGGTCCATATTTTGAGTAGTGGATAGTGGAATCTATGATAAAAATAAAATATGGACCTATGTATAGTTACGATAAATTCATAGATATTTTTAAGTGAAACATCAGTTCCAAATTGGCGAGAAATATGCGGTTTATATCTCTCGGCGCCCAAAACATATCCAAGCATATTCCGGGCTATTTTTGCATACAAACCCTCAAGAATACATTTCACAATTAGCTAAGCTGTGCAATGCGAGATGTTTGCGCGCCTGTGCTCTTCTGAATTCATTCGCCGCTGTAAAATGGTTCGCCTATTTGGAACTGACTGAGATATAGGATAGTGTCATCTGCCATTGATGATTACATAACTGATCTGCATTTAGATTTGTCTCAGTAATCATTTTGGGTTGTAGACTAATCAAATCATTTTTGTGTTTTCTTTTGTCTGATCAGGTTAAAAAATAGAAAAATCGAGAGAAGAAGAGCAAAATTAAGGTTGTTACCAAACCGTCTTGATGATAGACAACCATAGGCCTGTGCACTAAACCTCAAGTCACAAGTCAAGTCACAGACTGAGGTGACTCAAGTCTTTCTAATTGTTTTGCCAAGTCAATCCAACTGGTTAAGTCAAGTCACTGGTTGGCTCAAGTCAAGTCTAACCAAGTCTATAATTGTGTTGAAGTCATACCAAATTTTGTTCAGGTCACTTCTAATACGTGTAAGAGCTATAAGTTGACTTGCTTACAGTAATTCAGGCACACTGGTTGTAGATACATGAAGATACAAGCAACAAGACTTTCATATGTTTCGCCGCCATACCTATGATGACTTGGCCACTTTTATTAACGGAAACGTTCTCAAATAATAATAGTACGACGAGAAATAATATCGGACGTCTCCGCGGGTTGATACACGAAACGAGAGAGAGAGAATATCTAATCTCATGACACGCACCTCTATCGGCAGCCGAGCTGTGATTGGCTCGTGGCTATTCACAGCTGGGGTGTTTCTGCATAGGTATAATAATATTCATTTTGACAGTTTCATTTTGTTTAGACTCATCAAGCCAGTTTACTGCAAGACTTGAGTAAAGTCTAACCAAGTCTTTTGGGTTATTGACTTGAGTCAGGTTAGCTCTTTTGGATAAGGGACTTGAGTTAAGTCAAGTCATTTAATTTGTTTGAAACCAAGTCACAAGTCAGTCATTGCGCTTACAAGGCTCAAGATAACAGTTTTTTTACTGGGAGCTACTTTTTTCAGAAGTAGCGCTCGGATCAGGGGGATTTATTGAGAACCGGGAGCTACTTTTAGTCTACCGGGAGCTAACCTTTTATTAAACCATTAAGCTTAAGCGAAATTCGATGTTTTGGGCAAGCTTCTAGGCGCTGGTTTGGACAAAATATCAGCGCTCGGTTGTTTATTTTTCAGCATTACCGGGCGCTTTGGCAGAAGGACCGAGGGGTAAAAATCGCCCAGCGCCCGCTTATCTTGAGCCTTGTGCGCTTAGTAACTCAAGTCATATAAAGTCATCAAAAATAGTGACTGAAGTCCAAGTCAAGTCATTGACACTAGCCGTCACAGTATTGAGTTACACTCCCATCAATGATCTCTAAGAGGAAGATACAACTAAAATAATAATAATAATAATGAACATTTATAAAGCGCGCAAATTCGCAAGAATACTCATGGCGCATATAGAACAACAAAAACCATGACATTGAAGGGCATGATGCATAATTAAGAGTGAGTGACGCCTTTTAGGGTAGTTATTGTATGCATTATGCCATTTAGGGGTAGAAACATGGCGTTGTAAGTTACAGATCTATTAGAGGGGAATGAGCCCATTGGATCACTCTCCCACCAAATGGCTACCCATACGCGTCCAAGCACCTCACGAAATGGACCCTAATGTCGTACAGCACAAAACCCTTTTGACACCCCTAAATGGCATAAAGCATAAGGCGTCACTCACGCTTAATTATGCATGCCCTTTAATGGGATAATTAATACAAGGACAATTTCAAACCAAAGGAGAATACAATCAGGCAAACAGATTCCAAGCATACAAAATTAATTGATGGAAACATTCGTTTCTCTCCATTGTTTCTATCCATTTACAGTCGCACATCCAATTAATACCCCTAAACATTGATTTAATTTTCTTTAATTCGATTACCCTAAAGTGTGATGCCTTCTGAAAAGCAACCCTTAACGTTGATAACATTGTGTATGCTCCCTTTCATAATCCCTTGGACATAATTCGCGTTATTTCACGCGAGCGTATTTTGTTGTTGTTTTCGAGGCGCGGCGTCAAAATGCTTGACAGGCACGATAAACATGAACAAGGTCACGCGCTGGCGATCACGGCGTGTGACGATTTCACGATTGACCAATTAGAATGCGCGATTATTCTTTTGAAGGGACTGGTACGCACTTCCGGGTTTACGCACATACGCACCTACGCATTACTACGCGAACCTACACACATACGTACGCAACTCGCACGTACGCATGATTTGATGGAATTATGTCCAAGGATTATGAAAGGGAGTATAGTGATCAAAATAATGATTTTTTTTATGGGGATGCGACGCCGATATCATTTAGAGCGACTTCCCCTCCGGGAATGATATTGCATACTACACATCTATGCAACCACTCGAGCTCACCAAGAGATAAAGTATAGTTTAATCAGCTCCACCATACAAGCCTCCTTATAGTAATGTACAATGTTATCAAAATTGAATTTTCTATGCCAAGTGATACAAATAATAACGATACACAATTCTATCATAGCAGGAACCCTCAAAATGTCTTAAAGGTGTATGTTCTGATCGCTTTTTTTGGCTATGATTTTTTTTTCACATCAAGATAATTTGATATCAGAAGAATCCCCATATTTTTCTCATTATGTCTGTAAAATCTTAGGGGCCAAAAATGATCCATTTACAAATTATAGGCTAAAATGTGGTGAATTACTGCCATTGGTGGTTAACCACCAGCCAGTTTGTGTACTACTCAATGGGCAAATTCCTTGTGACCTTGTGCTTCTAAAATAAAAACCATTGGGAGTTATGCAACTCAAACTTTGGAATGCGACAATTTTAAGGATGACCTTTCATGTAAAGTAGAAAACATCAAGTTGAAAATTGGGCCAGCAATCAGAACATCTACCTTTAATTAATGAGTATTAGCATATAGAAAAGGAAGCAAATTCACTTTTCATGACAAAAGGAAGTGTTGAACAGTCAGTGCTTCCTTTTGTTATGGTTTATACATTCACTTTCAGAAGAAAAACCAAGAGAAAAGGAAGTATTGGACATTTACGCGAAAAACATGGCAACATTCAAAATTCTCAAAAAATATTCAAAATACACTTTAAATGTTTCATTAGACAGATATAAATAACTTTAGTAAAATACCATTATTTCCTTTTGTCATGGTAGGGCAGTATAGGCGCACATGAACGCAACAAGCCCACTGAGCATCAAATGTGAAATGTAGTCTTTGTAAACACCATGCAACTGCGGACGCACACATGACAAAACACCTTACCGCGGACAAAAAGGAACTGCGGACGTCCGCGGTTGGAATCAGTTTTGTTTTACTACTGCCATATGCCCAATAGATGGCGCTATTCATTTATTAATCTATTTAACGTAAGGCCGCGATTTGAATGTAAAAATTCTAGTTGATGTGCATTTTGGTGAGCACTCGGGTGATTACCATACAACTGTGGATGCACACATGACAAAACACCTTCTAACCGCAGACACCCGTTTCCCGGGAATAACTCAAGTCCCCGTTTGACGGTGTTTACAAGTATTAGGGCGTTTGGCCCAAATTGTGTGCGTTTGGCCCAAATTGTGTGTGTATGGCCAAAACCATGAATGTTTACTTAAATTACTTTGCACACGGAGAGATAAAAACTGCACATTTCTCACCAATTTGGAACTGATCAAACTATAGTGACCTTTTGGAGCACCAGCAGCCGGGATCTGAATCTTAGAGTGTGCAATAAACCAACCTGAACGGTATCGGGCAGCCATCATGGAGGTATATATACACACTGTAACAACAAATATTTTGAAATTACATTGTCAGTGCCATAATGCTCCTAGTACAAAATACATACTATTAATGGGTATCAAAAGCAAATCAGTTGTGGTTTATATTTTGCTTTTATTTAAAAGTTATGGCCATTTAAATAAAAGTGGTCATAATATGAGTTGGACCATTTTCACTGTTTTTGAGCATTAAAAGTTTGTAATTGAAATGATTGCAAGGGTTTGTATCGTCATCATGATCATGTACGGCCTATATGTGCATTGCATGGGTTGGTTGTTTGGTGTGACGGAGGTTGTTGGTGTCGGTTGTGCAGGCCTGGGTGTATATGGAGTTTTTTGTGGGTGTGGATGTGGCATTTCTTGATGCTGCAATCTATTTTTGTATTTTAAATATTATATAGACTTTGGACAAACTGGTGTGAATTAAATTAAGAAAGACCTTAAAAATACATACACTGTTCCAATGTCCTGTACGGTGGCATGATAAATAGTCCTATGGCCAATCGATACTCACCATTCAGTTTAATTTGTAGCACGACCTCATTATTTGAGTTAGTGCACTATTTTGAATCCAGTGTTATTCACACGTGTATTACAATTTTTAAATAACATGAACACACTTGGGTATTGGATGGTCCTGACATACAGACTGTGATATGATTTTGAAAATGATTTATACCAGGAGTGGGCAACCTACGGCCTGCCAGTGGATTTGTGGTGGCCCGCGAGATGTCTCAAGAAAAAGGAAAAAAATCAATCTATTTTACATCATCACAAAAAAACAAGCTAGCTGCTTAGCATTTATCGGCACAAATGATGTTGCTCAACGTGCATAGATTTATTTTCCAATTAATTGTCATCTGTACAGTATTGAGATTACGTTTTTGTGAAGATAGATTATTAAGCACACACATTGCTTGAAAGTCTTCGGAATCAAAGGTTTGAAATCAACAGTAGTTCATTGCAAGAAAATTTGGTTAGGTGCGGCCCAGTCAATTTTTAACACCTTATATCTGGCCCATTCATTCAAAAAGGTTGTCCACCACTGATTTATACTTAAAATTGCCAAAATTATGGCTTTTCAGAAGAAGTATGCCAATTAAAACCTACTGATGACCTGCTTGAACATATATGAATAATGTATTATGATATTCAAAGTTCATGGTTTGTGTTTAGATTTAATGTGAATTGTGACAAAACTTTGATATTTTTATTCATAAAAAGAACAGTCTATCTATCAGCTCATCCACATCTAAACATTTGTGTTTCAATTCATATTAAATCTAAACACAAACCATGAACTTATTTAGCTGATTTAGTTGGCATGCCTGACTGCACTAAACCCAATCATATAGAAACAGTGATGAATATGGTGTAACTGTCAATCAATGTGATCACGACAGTGGCCAAGAGGGAAATGATGTCACCGCCATTGCCTCAATCACTCGTATCCTATGATTGCCATGCATTATGGGAATTTTGTCCGAGCTGCTGTTGTTTTAGATCAATGGCTCCCAACCTCTGGGTCGCGACCCCAATTGGGGTCGCGAGGCACCTTTTGTGGGGTCGCAGACTAGCCTAATTTAACAAAATTCTATGTTGTATCATAATAAACACACACGACTTTGTTCTGTTAGGGTCGCGCTCTGATGCTGGTTTCTGGAATGGGGTCACCACCAAAAAAAGGTTGGGAACCACTGTTTTAGATGTATTTTTATTTTAATGTATATATTTTACAGCGCATTGGTCAATTTGGAAATGAGCTATATAAATCTCTGTAATAATAATATGGGGATTTCCAGGGTTAACGGAATCTTTGATGTTTCTGTTACATTTACTTAACCCTAACCCTACTACACCACCACACGGCAACGACACGGAAGAAATGTTTTTATAACCCGGCGTGCAAGTTTTTGGGCTACAAAACAGACCCAGGCTATATAATGAGGCGAATATACTGAGCCGAGTGTGACTGACTGCCATAGTGTAGTGGTTTGGATCTGGGCTCTGGTGCTGGAGGTCCGTGGTTCAAATCCATGGGGTCAGGGTGACCTTTCTGGTGAATTTTGGGGGTCGGAAAACAAATCTGTTGCCGTGTGGTGTAGTAGGGTTAGGGGTTAATGGTAACAAATATACAGTCAACAAAATAAGTAACTGACCAGGTAATAAATGTGAAAATTTTAATAATTGAATATTTATGTAGGAGTTATACCTTTATAGTTATCAGCACATTTATTACCTGGTCAGTTACTTAATTTGTTGACTGTATGTCATGATTACATATGGGCCTCCCAAAACGGTACAATAAACTGCGTATTGAGCTCCAAAAGCTCCCAGATCACACGAATATTCAAAAATATTGTACAGCGCAGAAGATATCGCATGAGTATGTACATGTATGCGCAAATGATATGCACACACATAATGGTTAGATTACACCAATATTCAAAAAAATAGTGTACGACGTAGAAGATGCGTGTGTGACGTGAGTATGTATATGTATATGCAAATGATGTGCACACACATTTTATAGATCGGCGTTTCAATTTCTCAATTAAGGTAAGTTCGGGCAAAACATTCTGTTATAAAGAATAATAATAATATTGAATGTCATACAAGAATATATTACACTCACTTTAAAATTACTCGTTTTCAACTTGTGCAATATATTCTTGTATCACCCTCAATATTGAATAGCTTTGAGGGTGATACAAGAATATATTGCACAAGCTATACAAATATTGCATGAGTTGAGGACGAGTGCAATATATTCTTGTATCACCCGAAAATAAGACATTCAATATTATTATTATTATTTATATTAAGGACTGTTTTGATAAAACTAAATAAAATAGCCCGAACTGACCATATACTCACGCGCACATCTTCTGCGCCGCACCAAAAATATTGTACAGCATTATTTTTTGAATATTGGACACACATCCGGGAACTTGGTGCACAATATTCAATACACACTTTTATTGTAGCGTTTGGAAGGCCCATATAAATAATAATTATAATTAGCGATGTTTGTTGTTGTTTTCCTGATGTGGTATTTGGGGTATGATAATATATTGTATAACTGACGAATCACGTCATAGGGTACAACTTGTAGACCAGGTATTATTTTATAGATTATTCTTAAAATTATTCTTAAAATATGAAATTAAAGGAATTATTATTTATATCAGGCTTTTTAAGGGTACAATAAAACTGTTTATTGAATATTGTTCAACCAAAGTACCCGGATGCGACCAATATGTTAAAAATATTGCTGTTCAATATTGTCTGTGCGGCGCAGAAGATGTGCGCGTGAGTATATGTGCATAAATGAAAAAAGGTACATTTCTGAGATCTGCGTTTCAATCTCGCTGAGATTAAGGTCAGTTCGAGCTAACTTATTTATTTTGTAAAAAACAGTCTGTTTTATAAATAATAATATTGAATGTCGTGCCGACTCTGCAATATTTGTATAGCTCGTGTAATATATTCTTGAATCACCCTCAAAGCCATTCAATATTATATAAATAATATGTACATTCTTTTCCTCATATTTTCCAAAAATATTACTTCAATTTTCAAAAACTAGGTATCATTTAAAAGTTTTCTTGGTATTCTGTAAGATATTATCAAAATCTTAATTTTCCCAAAATAGACAAAAATTGATGTGTTGCATATCTCTTGTAATCTGGAAAAACATAGTAAGTCTGCTGAACGCAAATGTGAGAAAACTAAGAAAAACTGTTTCATATTTGAACTTACTCCCGTTCAGTTTATCAAGTTAAAGTGTGTGAAACTCTTCCCTGTCGGCAGTTTTTCATATGGAATCTCGATAAACTGAAGGGGGAGAACCTATTGAGTCCAAATATGGGTCTAACTCAATTTTCATCAAAATGTGACTGACTAGGTTTTTCCAGATTACAGGAGATGTATCCATGTAACTGCTAAAAACATTACATATCTTGCATATAAGGCAATAAAAAAAACCTGTTCTACGGGTAAATGGATTTCTCAGGTAGGTCGGTCGGTTGGGCATTTTTTTGTATCAACATATTGGTGAAATGTCAACAATGTTTTTAAAAAATTCAAACATTTTTCAACATAAAATTTAAAAAATCCAAAAATTTGCAAAAATAGAATTGTTAATTTAGGCTGTTTTTTATTATCTATATCCAAATATGAATTCAGTTTGAATTTCAGTTCAGAGAGATACAAAGCTTTAAAAAGGTATAGAAACTTATGGGACACCAACATGAATTCACAGCATAAGTGTCAAATGAAGTTTTGTCACAACCAAGGTATGTTGAAGGTGCAATATTTGAGATGTGATAGATGGCAGCAATTATGGCAGCTAAAACCAATGTCTAGATTTTATTTCTATGATGGGAGTAAATGTCTCTTGACATAAAACATGTTACCAATTACGTCAATATCAAATGAGTGTTTCATTTTGAGCCTCCATGTGTAATACATGGGTATATCCTTGGTGTAAGACTTTCATAAGTTAGTCTAGTGTCAAGACCCCCATTACAGAATAAAGGTATATAATCCTTTAATCCATCAGTAAAGGTTAATTCCATGCTGTCTTATACCAACTATAAACCAATAAATAGTTAATAAAACTTAATTACTTAAAAAGCAAAAACACAATACAATATTGTTCTGTTGTGATCTTTTTATTTTGATTGTCATCTTGTGTACAAAACTTAACCATTATAGGGCGACGAAAAAACCCAAACCTCTGAAGCATCTCTCAGGTTGGGTCAGTTGGTAGGGCTTTTTAAAATTATTATTTGTTTTTCAAAAAGTCACAAAAATCTTGGAAAATGTGCAATATTTGGACAAACTGAAAAATCCTCAAAAGGCGGTATTCATTTACATTTAACAAACCAATGAAGCACATAGCTAAAGAGCATATTCGGCCGCTCATACGAAAAGAATAATCACCGAAATTGAACCTTGCTATCAAGAATGATGCCTGTTTTAATAAAGGAACCTGTTTTGGGAGCTTTCAACGAAATGCTAATTCCTTTGAAATTATCAATAAGTACATATTCACAAAGAGATTTGAACCCAGGAGTTTCAAACACATAGTACAATGGTATGCATAAACTCCATTATGTGTGCAGGCTAAAAATTGATTCAACCACATTCCCCTTTTGTTTGATTTTGTGTTTAAGGAATACATGTAAATCCAGGTGTAAATCAATTTCTCTTCAATGAACTTTTAAATGTTCATGTTACTTTTTTTTCATCAAGAATTCCATTGACAAGAAGTAGGTTCTTTTAGATAAAAAAGGCGCCAGTGAATATTAATGTCATCAATACTTTAATCTGGATATGGTTGAATGCCCTATAGATATAAATATGTTTGAATATGAATTTGAATGAATCTGTACTATTTGCGTGCTCCTCAGTTAGACGGATCATTTCAAAGGGGTAGCATTCCCCAATCATTTGCCAAAACCCTTAAAAAACCAATTGAAACAGGCATAACTCTTGATAGCAAGGGGCAATCCAGTGTTTCTTTTTTTTAGATGAGTGAACTATACCTTCTTTGAATATGTGCTTTATTGTTTGAATATCTTGGGTATAAATACCTTTTGAATTTGAATGAATTTACGCTCTTTGCTCCTCTCTTAGATGGATAATTTCAAAGGATTTAGCATTTTGTGGACAGTTCCAAAAGTGGGTTCATGTATTAAAAGGGGCACAGCTCTTGATATCAAGGATTCATTTCAGTGATTCTCTTTTTTTTTATGGGCGGAAGTATATGCTCTTTGAACATGGGCAGTCTGCGCTCTATCAAAGCCTTGTAAGTGCTCTAGCACCTGACCATGTATGGCATAGCCACAGGGGGGGGGGGGGCGATTGCCCCACCAATATTTTGAGTCTGTCGGGTTGAGATTGACATTGTCGGTTTATTTAACACGGGAAATCATGGAATTAGGAAATTATGCACGGGGAAATTATGACAGTCAACTTAGTACAAAGATAGACATTTTCGCACACTACACGAGTATGTGTTCGTGTAGAGCCAAAATGTACCTCGATCATAGCAATATAAGTGAAAATGCACATTTGTTTCCTCAGTAAAGTCTTGTTGGTTCACTTTTATTTCTGCCCCTCCAATATGAGAAACCTAGCTACGCCACTGCCATGTATAAAGCAACACTTCCTATTCATAACCGTCAGGCAGTTTTACTTTATACATGCTAAGGGGCCAGAAAAACATACAAGGTTTTGACAGAACAGGGATGATACGTCCAAATAATAAAAATATATATACAATGTTAATAAATCTACAATTCTGGCCTGTACTTGCAGCAGGATACGCTGTTCTCACACTGTGGATGGACCAATATGCCGCAATCTGTTGATTAAAAAAAAGAAATGTACATGTCAGAATTTGTTACCTTTATTTATCTTCTATTCATGAGTCCATTCCCCTTACTCTGTGCAGAGATATCACTATGAATTCTAGATGCATTGTTGATGTTGTATTAATAACAGAATTTAGGCAAGGGTATATGCCCTCACTGTTGAGTTACACGCATGATTATGCCACAATCCATAAGGATTATCGTGAATCAGTAAAAATCCATTGATTATTCTTTTTCTGATGCATTGTGGGATTGAAAAGGGACAAAATTTGCCCCCTTTTCTATCCCAAAATGCATCAGAAAAGGATAATCGATGAACTTTTACAGATTCGCGATAAACCTTATTGAATATACATACTGTGGCATCTCATACCTTTAATTTGTAGTGTGTGTGTGATGAACATATACATCCAAAAATATTAGCCTCCAAGTGAAAACCAACCTCGTACAAAAATATTGAAATGAGGACAAAATATATAATACATTTGTTTTGTTTGTCTTCAATCATCCAGGCCCAGAGGGGGTACTCAATTATTTTTTGATAGGGATGTGATGCTGGAGGTTTGAAATCCTGACCGGCTTTTAGGGTGTTTTAACCTAAAAAATGACTGATTTGACTGGTTTTTTGTGTGATTTTCTCAATTTCGGGACCCCCTTGTTTGTTTGTTTTTTCACGATTTAGGACCTATATTTAGAATTTTTCAGCACAAATCATACCCTATGTTTACAGGATTTTTGGGAAAAAGTGACCCATTAGAGCAGGCCTTCTCAGATGGTGGCGCGCGCGCCACTTGTGGCGCATTGCATCAGTCCGAGTGGCGCGCGGAGGGACGCATGAAAAATAAATTTTAAAAATAAATTTAAAAAGAAAAAAAAGAAGAAGAAATATATCCCCAATTTCAACCAGATCGCAAGAAGTATGAAGAGACACTTCAGCCACTTAGGGGTATTATAAGTCATGATTATTAGTAGTTGGCCTATTGATTATCACTACATTTGCTGCTAGGCCAAGTGATAGCTTACGATTTTCTTGAATATAATTAAATTAAAAAAAGGAACTAGAATGAATTAATCATTCATTTATTTGTTTAAATCTTGCAGAAGCAACAAAGCCTCCCACGACTCCAAGCGTAATATATTTAACCTTAACTTACCTGGATCCTTCATTACAACAATGCCTATTATCATCGTTCCGGTAGGACACACTATTTATCAAATAGAAACCAAAACTACAAACCTGTTTAATGCATATATAAACCTTAACTTACCTGGTTTCATTACAACAATGCCTATTATCATCGTTCCGGTAGGACACACTATTTATCAAATAGAAACCAAAACTACAAACCTATTTAATGATGTACAGGTTGTCCAAATGAACTTGGTTAACAAAATTAAAGCACGGGTTATTATTTGCATTCCCTTGCCTCCACGTCCCCCATCCGACATAATGTGATGGCTACCCAAGTTCCGGTATAGGACGCACTATTTATCAAAAATAGATCAACCAAAACTACAAACCTTTTCAATGATGTGCAAGTGTCCCAATGAACTTGGTAAACAAAAGTAAAGCACGGGTTATTATTTTCATTCTCTTGCCTCCACGTCCCACATCCGGAAAATTTTCTAGCATCGCTTTAATTAGCTTTTTAGACTGTAACCATTCTTAAAGGGATACTCAATAGTGTTGAAGAATTATGTATTACAGCATAATTGTGACTGTGTATTATAGCTGGGAGTACGAGTTTCAAGTTTCGAGTTACATTGATCAAGTTTCGAGTTTCTTTGTACGAGTTTCGAGTTAATTTGTTCGAGTTTCGAGTTACATTTTTCGAGTTTTATTAGTAGTAGGCCTATTGATTATCACTACATTTGCTACCATTTTGTGTACATTTTACCATCAACATCTCTTTATTTCTTGTACCATATTGCATGCAAATATAGCTCTCCTTAGCCTCTTAAAATGGGGTGAACCCATGAGCTTCCAGGGGCCTAAGGCGGGCCCATGGACCCCACCCGTTATTCGCTACGCTCGCAGGGATAGTGGCGCTTCTAGATCACAAACATCTCAAAAGTGGTGCTTCACAAAATATAATTGAGAAGGCCTGCATTAGAGTAGCACATATACCTTATATGTGAGTATACAGGTATGACATTTTTACACTTGTTATTTTATTTTAAATCTGTCATAACATCTGAGACCATGGTCTCAGATAACATGTAGTAAAAAAACTTATGCAATAATTATGCATACAAAAACAAAATGCTCAGAGGTCAAATCTGATGCAAAAATACATAACACAGGACCAGGCCCATAAAAATGAGTCATTTAGGGATTGATTTGAAAGATGCTTGGTCATACTATAAGAGACTCAAGAGGGCAGTGTTGATCATACATATAACAATACGACCTATCCATACTTGTAGACCCTTATTATCATCACTGGTGCTTAACAGGGACTTATCATGTGATCAAAACTGTCCCCTTCCATTCTGGTACTTCAATATGTAAGTGCATTCCTTCTTGGTCAGTTGTGTCTTGGTCTTCAACCAGACAAGTTATAGTTGTACTCTACCAATACAGAACAGTAGCAGTTCTGTATTGGTCTTTGGCCATAAAAGTTGAGTGGAGACGATAGAGAGGTAACGCTCTAACACTGACCAGGAGTGGAGTGAACTTCGTTATAGGATAACAGAATGGGTAATACTAATACTAATCTTCTTTGGAGCCGGGGGCATCTGCGATGCCATGGCCGATCGCTCCACAATAAAGTTATAGAAGGCAAAAAAAAAGAAGTGTATTCCGTGCGTACAATACGCTCCCTATCATACTTGACTGCTCCCAACACCACTATTGTGACAAATAAGTTAATGTGATGCGATCAAGCAAAATGAGTGTAAAGTCAAACATAGCACATTTTGTAGTTTTCTACTGTTTATATTAGTCAGGCATAATGCAACAATTTGGAGGAAAAAAACGTAACATGAACACTTAATTCCATAGGCCTAAATATGAGCATTTGAAGTGTTTTAAAAAAATAGAAAACATTTGTTTGGTTATATCACAAAAACAACATTTGCGACTTCCGACTCAATTTTTTTGATCACACCGCAAATTACCATACATATAAGGCCGTACCTTGACATTTGATAGGTCTTTTGATTCCACCTCGTATAACCTTGCTACAGAAATCACATCGTGTCAAACCGAATGCCGCATGTTGCCTGAAACGATGGAAATGATTGACGGTAGACTGCAAAAACAACCAAATAAAAATAGTGTTTAAATTTAAGGTCATATTGCATAAAACTAAAGTTATTACCTCTTCTTCAGAAGATTGTATAAGAACTTGTGAGTTGATCTTCATGCTATAGCCACTAGGTCAAACTTTAGAACTGGGCCCTTCTTACCCTAACTCCCCTAAATACTACAAAATACTACGTCTAAGCTTATCTCCAAACGCATGTGCAGACGGTTTCAATGACGCAATCAACAGTGTCTGTGAGCACAGTATATTGCGCGAATTAGGAGCTGAGATACGTGGCTTGCCTATGAGGGCCGAGGTTTTTGGTCCAGATGGTCAAGGCACGGATACAGGGGGTGGGGGAGGGGTGCCCCCATAAGACTTGCAAAGAGACGGAGAAAGTGAGGAGAAAACAGGAAAAGAAGGGAAAAGAGGGGGTGAGAAAGGGAAAGAGGAAGCGAGGGGGAACTTATGATAAATTATGTGCTATATATATTTCACTGTTTATTTTTTAAATATTGTGTTCCAAAAGGATTTTCAAACTGTTTTAAAAGACTGAAACCCTATAGAGCTTCCAGGGGTTTTGCACCCAGCCATTAGATGCTCCAGACCCTCAGCTCGCTTCGATTTAATTGGACACTACCAACCAAAAATGCAGGATTTTTTCCCAAAATAAAATCGCAATTGTGGTTTTATTTTCATATATAAGACACGATCAAGCGAAATGAGTCGTATGTCGGGAATATTGATTTTGAGTTATAGGAAAAAAGAAGCGGCACATTCTTATGTTTTACTTTGTTTTCTCATTTGGTAAATTGTTTGTAACTTAAAAACAAGAAGTTCTATTTTGGTGGGGTTTTTAAAACTGCCAACATGCGACTCATTTCGCTTGATCACGTCACATATGAATGTGCATATGTGAATTGCCACGCAGTTGGTCTGCCGCCACGATGCGGCGGCGATTCAGAGAGAGGTTCAAGATAAAAAGTAAAACCATGGATTTCGGAAAAGTTATTCATACAGAAGCCTCTTCTATAAAGAAAATGTAAAATAAAGCAAAACGCTTAATCGTGCATGTCCAAATCAATCCTTCTTTGGCCTCCTACACGCGAGATAGCCAGATTTTAATTTTAGCATGTTTTAAATTGTTTTTACCCTGTTTGTTATTGTTTACATTTTGCAGCAGATTTATTTACAATCACCGTTGTCCATTTTGAATTCAACAGAATTGATTTTCACAAATACCGGATAGGCTATATAATCAACATTTTGTTATACGATAATTAAAACTAGCATACTGATTGTTGATGTTGTGAGTGAGCGCCTGCCGCTCATCAGTGACAAGGGTTACGCCCTCAATCCTCAAAAAAAAATTGGAAGCAGATTTTCTTGCAGATTTACTTTTCTGATCATAAATCATGAATATATTCCAAGTTACAGAGCGATATGATTCCTAATAACCTAAAAATCATAGTTTTAGAGTGAATTTAGAGTAAAATTTTGAAAAATAGATTGTACCGCTCAGTACAATTTATTTTTAAACCATGATTTTGAAGTAATTTGGAATCGTAGAGATCTGTAACTTAGAAGATCTTTATGATTTATGATCAAAAATGCAAATCTGCAAGAAAATCTGCTTTCACAGTAAAAATCAATGATAGAGGGCGCTACTTGGAAAAGATCACATAATATGCCTTTAAAGCTCAACTAGGGAAGAATTCTGAAATATTTTTAGGCTTACATCTTAAAGGTAGATGTTCCGATTTTCAACTTGAAGTTTTCTATTCTACATGAAAGATCATCCTTCAAAGAGTTGTATTCCAAAGTTTGAGTTGCATAACTCTAATGGTTCTTATTTTAGATGCACAAGATGCCATGAAATGTGCCTATTGAGTTGTACACAAACTATTGGTGGTTAACCACCTTTCGCGGTAATTCGATGTTATTTCACTGATTTCTTCGTAATCATACTGATTTGGACCGTCAAATTTCAGTATGTTAATCAGAAAAATATGATCTTTCATATGATATGAAAATCTCCATATGTTTGAGAAAAATCAGTGTTATGAAAATGTGATCGGGTCATCTACCTTTAAGAAGAGTAACTTGAACGTTATATAGCAGTGTGGTCAACCATGCAACAGATATTAACATTGCATGTAAGTGGAAAAGGGTTCTGAAAGTAATGACCCTATAATCCTACTGAGTACTACAAATTACAACAGCGGGAAGGGGAGTTGACATATACCTGGCCGCTTTTACCTTCCTTTTTCAGTTCATTTAAAGAACTCATTTGCAGCCTACATTAGTTAATTGAGACTTCATTTTTCTTCAAATTCAAAAATTGCCAGCAAATGGGTTCTTAAGCTCTGATGCTATTGATTTCCTCCAAAGATTTGTGTTCGTATACTTAAGTGACTTGCGCTGCTTTCAAAGCAGGTTCTCATTTTGAATACATAGACATACATGTACATTCAATGTTACAATGTTACAAAATAAATTAAGGCAAATATACATTTGTACATAATCATTATTTGTACCATTTTGATAATATTCAATTATTACGAGTGGAAATATAAGATTTGAAATGACCGAGTGACACATTTTCTAAATCAGAACGAATAGATAGTGTTAATTTATTCCAAAAACATTTTAGGAAGCCCCTAAAGGCCTGCCACACCATGGCGTATCGCCCGAACGTATGCCAACGTATGCGAAATATCTAAAAATACGTTGGTGTACGTTGGTGTATGCTGATATAAGTTAGGGGTAAGTTGGGGATATGTCATTTACTTTAAGAGCACGCTGTGATACGCTGTGAAAATTTGGAACATGTCGAGCCTGCAAAAAAAAATTGAGCATGTTCAAAATTTCTCGGCGTACTCAACGTGTGCTTAATACGTTCTGCATAAGTTCCCGATAAGTTTGTGGTACGTTAGACATACGTTTACATACGCTGACATACGTTAGACATACGCTGACATATTTTAGAGGTACGTTACTCGTAAGTTATAGGTTGGACCTTTTACTTTAATAATTTATTCTTCTAGATATTTTAATAGTTATTATTTAGGCCGCGTTTACTTGAACTGGCAACTTGCCCGCTGTGTAAGAAACTCAATTTCTACAGCGGCATAAGTCATGTGTTCGTTGTACGCCGAGGATACGCTGAGGAAGTGCGAACACGGTCACAGAGGTATTCATAGTGCATGATTTTTAAGAACGACGCATACTACCGATGTTGGTGTGTAGGGTATAACAGAATTATGCCAACACGTCCATTCCCACAATGATGTCAACTTTTCCTATGCAATTCGTTGGGAAGTTGGACGTTCTTGGACTCTGATAATTTTCGAGCTATTTTTTGTATACGTCGGCATACGTTCAGGCCATATGCCATGGTGTGACAGGGCCTTTAAACAAAATGACAGAAATTCGACGGATTTGGCAACACTTTGATTCAAGATAAAACTATTTATACTTTAACTAACAATAGTTTCAATAACTTACTCTCCTTCTTGATGTATTGCCAATTGGTGTCTTTGACTCCATTTTGCATTTGACATTTGCTTCCGTTCTGCTATTTTTCCCAATGGCTATACACAGATTACCAGATTCTATAAAAATTTAAAAAATAATCAAGACATACAGTTTAGTTACTTCCAAATTGGGGAGAAATATATGGGTTTAATCTCCCCTGTGCACGCGCACAAGTAATCCAAGCATATGTGCATGATTGTGAAATCACCCCCTACAGAAATAGCTTGATCCACTTGCTTTTCCTGCGAGAGATGTTTTTCTAGTTCAAACATGTGACTTGGTGAATAAATGCCGTTGTCGTAGTTGATTATGTTAGATCCCTGTCAGTGTATCCACATTGAATCTTGGATCTATCTTTTCTGTTTGTCAGGGTCTTTGTTGAGGATTTTTGCCCCTTTCCAGTCGATGGTGTGATATTCATGTGTGATGTGGTCTGTCACTGCTGATTTGTGTTGCTCAGCTATCGACTCTTTTTTGTTGTTTGATCATGCAATATTTTTGTCAGTAACTTCCAAATTGGGGAGAAATATATGGGTTTAATCTCCCCTGTGCACGCGCACAAGTAATCCAAGCATATGTGCATGATTGTGAAATCACCCCCTACAGAAATAGCTTGATCCGCTTGTTTTTCCTGCGAGAGATGTTTTTCTAGTTCAAACATGTGACTTAGTGAATAAATGCCGTTGTCGCAGTTGATTATGTTAGATCCCTGTCAGTGTATCCACATTGAATCTTGGATCTATCTTTTCTGTTTGTCAGGGTCTTTGTTGAGGATTTTTGCCCCTTTCCAGTCGATGGTGTGATATTCATGTGTGATGTGGTCTGTCACTGCTGATTTGTGTTGCTCAGCTATCGACTCTTTTTTGTTGTTTGATCATGCAATATTTTTGTCAGTAACTTTGCTGGTGTCCTTCACATATTTGATCCACTCATCACATCTTTATATCTTGGGAACAAGAAGAATTTTTTTTCTTGTGTGGATCAAGCCATTACTGAGGAATAATGATGAAATATTCTAAGATGTGCATGAGTAAACATCTTGGATTTGTTCAACATAATCTCAATTTTACTTTATAATCTACAATCGTGATGAAATTATTCAAAGAATTAATAATATGTACTTTTTGCTTGAGTACCTAGACATGGCTTACCTATTATTTTGCCCCAGACACTTAAAGAGAGATACTAGGTTAAAGCGAATAGTGTGTGCTATTGCCCCCGAGCAGACGAGAGGTAAATCTATTTATTCACTATTCACCGAAAGCGATAAACACAAAACACACAATAATAATTGTATCATAATTAGTGAAATATTCATGAATTATTACTTGCATAGATTAAATTTAACATTATTAATTGCTTGGTGATTTGATTAAAGAACGCAAGTCGTGGCACCCCAAAATTTGGTTCGGAAACAAGAGAAAACAGGTTACCTCTTTGTATGCATCGTGGAGGATTGTGACCAAAGTAGGGAATCTACAATACAGACCCCAGGAACGTAGGGAGGGACTTCCGAGAAAGTAATAGCCAAACTATTGTCGCTGGGGAACCGAGCTTAAAAGCCCCCGAACAAGGGAAAGAACCAAGCAGCCAGATTTGGAATTCACTAAAACAAATTGTCATTTTTAAATTTTGAATTTTGAGTAAGACATTTTTTTAATTTAAAAAAAAATGTTTAAAAAGTTTGGATCAAATTATGGATCATCAATAGATTCACCTGATACATAAATTAATATATTAATATCAAGTTGTTACCTGCTCTAACCATGCCATTGACATCCTCTATCACATCCACTCGTAGGTCTGACATCGATGACGATCTTCTCCTCTTCATCCATGGACATCTACCAAAATATTCCGGTCTGACATACCCAAATTCATCATTCTGTAAGCTATGGACAGTTGAAAGTAAAAAAAGTCAGGTCCAAGTCAGGTCAGTGGGTTGATTCAATTCATCAATTTAAAATAGGGTGTGCAAAAGTCACTATTTAAAAAAAAATCTGGATACTATACTAGTGATAAGTGCTTCTTCTATCTGATTTTCAATAATATTTAACTTTGGTTAGTTGGTTAGGAATGTGATATAACATCGACTTTTATATACCAAAATGTGCCTTAACTTATACATATCTAAGGTTTAGTGCAACAAAGGGCTGCATTTTGGCTATTTCTAGAAAAAAGTGAATGAAAGATTTATACCCATAATTGTCACCTTCTGGTTTTGACAAGTTCCAAATTCTCATTTTGGCCAAAGTCATAATAAGCCAAATGACATAAAGTGATTGTCAATAATATGTAACTTTGGTTAGGAATGTTATATAACATTGACTTTGATATACCAAAATGTGCCTTAACTTATACATATGTGACCCAACATGAGTAAATGAAAGGGCAAAAAATGAATGTTGGGCAAGGTCATAATAAGCCAAATTCATAAAAAGTCTTATCTCTGATCTTTTACACATCTTGTATTCAACCAAAGATTCAAATTCATGAAAATAAAGAATGTACATTTTGAGGTATTTAATTTCCATTTACTCCCTTGATTTGTTAACAAAACCCAAATTTTAAATGTCCATAACTTGACACTGTTTTGACTCAATACTATGTAGCTTTGGTTAGGAATGTGATATAACAGTGATACAACAATGACTTTGATATACCAAAATGTGCCTTAACTTATACATATTATCATGTTATCAATAACTCAATATTCATATTTTCCTCATTGTACCTCATTTACTCATGTTTGGTCACATTGTCATTATGTTCCCACTCCCTTAACACTTTTGACATTTCGCTGGTAATAAATCATCTCAGATTTGGTCAACTATGTCGACTATGTGGTCCATTTTAAGATTTATGAAGGTTAGTTGATGCCATCGGGGCATAATTATGTTCTTTGCAGACTTTTAATTGGACCACATAGTGGAAAATAGACACATCCTTAGATGATTTATTACCAGCGAAATGTCAAATCACAGGTCCAAAAGTGTTAAGGGAGTGGGAACATAATAGTTAATTGAGTGGCTAGCCCCACCCTTTGTGTAACAGCACTGTACCTGATATACCAATAACCTGTATCTGGGTCAACATCAATGACCTCTATCATTTCACCATCTTCTATGCAGACTTCACCATCGATGGTAAAACAAGTCCTGGTCGCTATGTATATATTACCTGAAAGTAAAAGAGATCTGTTTAAACCAATGATATAGAAACCAGATACGGTGTGGATGCCATTTGTTTTCCACAATAGGAGCAAAATTTGGAGGTGTGTCAGTTTATTTTTGTAAAATAATTTAATAATGAAATTTTCTTATTTTTCACTTTATATCATGATAGCACAGTTCCAAGCCAAATATATATTTCTGTACATGATCAGAAGACAAAACAAAACCCCAAAACAGATTGATGATAACCTTGCCTTATTTAATAATCAATCATCAAAATAAGTAAGAGTTTGTAAGGGTGTTACAGACAAAATTATGAAGACACTCAGAGACAAATCAATTTTGCACATGATATCTTTAATCGTCCATATTTCAAGCAAGAGCTGTAGGCAAAATTGTATTGTCTCTGATTGTTACTTTCTAGTTAAAGTTGCACTTTTAGTTAAATTGTATATGTAATCTTTAGGTTATTAGATAAAACCACCCTATTTATTACCCCAAAGACAAGAAAGTTGATGTCACCTCATTGGTTAAAAGTCTGTCTTACGATTTACATATTCATCATCATTCGTTATGAATATGCATATTTGATTCTCAAGTCCCACCTCCAAAATATAATAAAGCCATCTATAGATGGCGCTATTTAATAGCACCATACTGCATTGTTTCAGTGGGTATAGGATGTTATTGTGCCGTTTGTTAGCTTATAATAGCTTAAGATATTCCCCTTCAAATACTAGCATAGAAATAGAATTTTTTTTATTACAGATAAATACACAGACAATAATAATTCTGATGAATGATATTTATTAGACTCAAATAAGACATTGGTACAGTGACAATGCAATATCGCCTACGGCTCTTGAGCCAAGCATTGTTTTGCCCATTGCAGAATAGCCACTGCTTTAACAAACCACAAAGAAATATATGAAAGTTAATTAGGTGAAAATGGCCGGCCCTAAGAAATGGGTATCTTTTATTTGAGACACACTGTACAAGGGTAAGGTCACTTACCGATCTTACTTCCTGACTGACGTCTGGGATTTACATCTGGACCCAGAAGATGCTTGTCTCTGGTCACACCTATATCTATCACAAGAATCATATAAGAATTGTAATAAAAGTGATTGTTTTAAGCAGAAGACATCAAGATCTTCAATAAAAACAATGATTTGAATGAGCTACAATCAAGGAAAAAAAGGTTGGCACACTTTGTCCCAATTAAGGGAAAAAAAGGTGCCCCTCTCCCCCGAGGCAATGTTGATCCGAGCCACATGTCATCAGAAGCTTTGGCAGCTCTCTCAACATTGATTGATGGGGGGTGTGGATGGATGAGAGAGAGGGGGAGACCTCTGCGTGCTGTTAAAGAGTGCTATGTCCCAAGTCGGTTCTCTATTGTGAGCACAGTGATAGTTGTATTAAATTGTATCAAGTGTGCCAACTATTATTTTCCTTGATTGTAGTTTGCTCTAAAGGTGAAAAAAATGAACATGAACTTGACCTCTTAACCACACAAAGCAATAAGGAACTGATTTGGTGGTGTGGGACCAGTAGAGTGGATTTTTGGCAACAAAATATTGCTATAAGGCAACAACAAAATTACCCTGTTCTACATACTATAACCTTGTTCTACAGACCTCCCTAATTGCCAAACAATCACAGGTGGCACAATCCCCCAAATATTTTACTTTTAATACTGCTCATTGTTCTGATCTTGTGCTTAGATAATGACAAATCTGTACATATATTCAAGCTAACTGTTCTGTTTAAAACCAATATCGCAAATGCTCACAAACAGTATCAAACACTCCAATCTGATATAACTAAAGAACAGTTTTTAAATGCAACCTTAACTATGTTGAGATCAGTTTGAGGGGTCTTGTCTCTGGTGAGAATCTAAACTGCGTTTAGGTTTGTCGGTTCCAAACTTTCCAATCCTTTTAGTAAAATCTCCTTGCTGTGCAGTTACACTATCTGAAATGCTCCAAATGAGCCCAATGGGACATAGCCCCATGTCTAGAAGTATGACCTGAGGACCTTCATGCGGTTGCAACGGCTTCAGGTCTCCACCAAACCTTATCTTAAATTATTTATAATGTTGATGTTTGTATTGTTTGTCCTGTCTTTCCCTGCCTGTATGTTGGCCGGTCAGTGCTGGTCATTGACGGGTCAACATCGTGTCCTGGGTTTTATGTACGATCTTTTTTATTAATTTTATTGTATTTTTAATGATTAAATAAAGAATGATGAAATAATATACATCAAAATATGAATTCATGAGGGCCTGTAATTGAACTTGGGGCTCCATTTATTTATTTATTTTATTTATTTATTTGGGCCTTACGACCCTGGATAACCCAAGAAAGCCTCGTTGAAGCAGGATGAAACCAATTCAGCACCCCAAATCAATAACCCATGCCCACAAGAACAGACCAGTCAATTGGTTCAAAACAAGTTTTGTTGATGTTGTTGCTACATATAGTCTGCCATGATTTCGAGAATAAAAGATAATTTGGATGCTGGGATATGGTAATGGATAGGAACATTTTTAAATAATGTTTTAATTTGGTCAAAATCAGGTGTTTTCCATATTTATTAGTTTTCAGTGTGAAAATACTAGTGATTGGCAATTCCTTAGCGGTATCCTTTGGTTTTAAAGCATTTAAACAAAATCCAGGAAAATATCTTGCTTCAAAATCTCTGAATGCACTATAAAGATCAGATCAAATGAGGCTCCCACAACATAATCTATCATAATGATTACATAAAATGTGTGTCCTTGAATGGTCTGTCCTATCCTGTCTGTAATTTTGATAACATTTTGTGATAACATTTTGAGATAAAGTGTACTTTTGGTCCAAGGTATATATAAACTACACAATAAAATAAAGCTTCCCATAACAACCAATATTCCGTCAAAGACTTTAAACAAGCATGGGACCTAAATTACACAATTTACAAACTTTGTTTTTCTCCCATTTTGTTCTGAAGATATTTTAATTACCTGCTTGGTCAGAATCATCTACTGTAGAAGAGTCACTGTCATTTTCCCATTCTACTAATTCAGGTGATCCTGATTGCGCATATGTTGGGTTGATGATAACTGCAGGGTATTTTAATAGTTTAAAAACAAGAAGAAAATAAGGTTATCAAATTATCATCAATGGAAACTTATCAGCACTATGTAGAATCTGACATTTTGATGGTATAGATGGACGAAAAGCAGAAATGAAATAGTTACAAAAGTGTTCAATAATGGTGTTACCTATGAGTAAAATATTCATGAATGGATTCAAATGATCTTTACAGATCAGTGAGCGACCGCACTACTGTGCAATAGACTTTTTTTGTAGTTTGTAGTAGACAAGGGGCGGTTATACATTATTTTCATTGGTCAAGGGACAGTCCTTTGGAATAGGTTCTATTAGAGCTAAATTTATAGTAGGCCAGTGCAGAGACCCTATAACTACATGTATGGGACAAGTATCTCGGAGGCACAGTCCCCCGTTTACTATGCTTAAATTGACGGATGATGAACTTAAAGGGGGCGCACTATCATGGTTGTAACAAACCAGACGACCTAAGACACGGTGGATTTTATCAGCTCAAAACATGATTTGTGGCACAGAAATAGTGCATCAATGGTCAAAAAAAGCTGATTGTGATTTAGAGTAAAACTTATTTGCTTTGATGATAGCAGAATTTAGTTCTTATATGACACGAAACATTCAGAATTGGTTATTTGAAATTAATTTTCACGTGGAACAAAATACGAATTTCAAATTGTGGATGGCTTCGTCTGACAGTGACAGAGGAGGGACGTGGCGTTATTTGCATTTTATGAATATTGTAAACAGATCAGTTGGGAAGGACGCTGGATTGCGACGATCACATCGTGTGAGGTCATGAATAGTCATGAATGAATATTCATTCATAACGAATGATTAACAGTTTACGGTTAACTTCCGGATGATGAACTTATAGATGGCGCTATATACTGAACAAAATCTCAACAAAGGGCAGATATGGTGTTACGTAGGCCTGGCCAGTGGCAACCTACGTTTAGAGCTCTTTTCAGAGCCACCATCTCTATTTGATTTTTAAGGCTGAACAAAATGTTCAGGTAAAATAAAATATAACCCATTAGGTCATATAGGAACTATACTCTGTTTGGCCATCTCGAGACAGTGACGTAACCGCGTATTCTACTAATTGCATCACATAACGCGCGCGCATACTCGCGACGCTGGCGTACAAACACGAGCGTTGAAAGGCGGAAGATACACACGCGTGCGTAAAAGCTGCGCCTGTTCAGTTACGTCACTGTCTCGAGATGGTCAAACAGAGTATAGCTGAAATGGGGTAAGATGGGATTGATATATACCATACTAGAAAATAGTTAAGTTGAACCAAAATAGATATAGCGCGGGACTCATAATCATGAGGTTTTGAGTTCTAGCCCCACCATGGCCAACATGTTTATATCCTTGGGCAAGATACTTAGTCTCAATTGCCACGTTTACCTACGTGAGATTGGGTAGCTGTTAAAAAGAGTGACATATACAATCTAAGTGCTGATATAATTGTGCGGCTAGCCAGCAGCCACATAGGTGATACAAAATGATTGTGACGATTTCTAATGGCTGTGTAATAATAATGGCAATTGCGCCAGAAACATCCTGTGGGATGAATAAGTGTGCGTTATAAAATCAATTTAATTATTATTTATATGGGTTAGGGTTAGGAGAAACTATTGACAGGCTAAATATGAGGATCAGGTAACAATAAGATGCATGGCTAAAAGTGAGTGTGTAATCAATCTTTATTCAAGTAATCACTGACATAAATTATACAATGCGAGAAGAAGAAAAAAAGGTATTAAAGCCCAGGACAAAAATCGGAACCACACAGTGTTTAACGCAGGGCTGAACAACAAACAAAAATATATCAAATAACCACAAAAATCAATGTCTAACCGGAACTAGGAGATACACAGAAATAGAGCAGCAAAGTGGAACTATGTGCAGGGATAGAGAATCACACCTTGAGGTAGGGTTGATCATCGCTTCCCCAGGCTGGCTCTTGCCTCGCATTCCAAATAGTGTAGCTGTACATAAGGACCAACTTGCTTCCTTCATGAATTGCTTTGATGGTTTGGCTTTGACAAAGGTGAATATTGCTTTGATATTGTTAATATCAGCCTGACTAAAAATGGGTAGTGTGAAAATTAGAGTTGGACGAATGAGCGATGAGCTGGACTGCATGAACTGCACACAGATTTCAAATTTACCACATGCTAGATTGAGGGTGTTAAAAGAGTGTAACATTAAAACATATGTGCTTAAATTTACCCGTTTAAACGGAAGATTCTACTTTTAGTTAATTAGTAAACGGCTCAATAACATAAGAACGTTGCTCAAACATTTTTCTAACAAGTTTAAACAAATTTTGAGAATTGTGTTTAGTTAAACGACGGGTTTGAAATCAAAGTTAAATGCGAGTTGCAATAATATCTTATGATTATGATACCGTGTGCTCCTCCTATCATAGTCCCTCAAATTGATAAAAATGATGAAGCATGAATACAGCGGTACTCAATTTGCATATTAATATTATGGTTAGAGAGATAGAGTAAAGTATTCACACATAAGAGACATCTATAGTCCTAAAACAGGGTCAATATGCTGAAAAGAATCTGAATAGTGTTAGAATAAGGGTTTGGCCAAATGTCAGGTGTCCCCTCTAAATACTTATTTGACACCCTTACCTGTCTGAATGGCACCTTTAATATCTTCCATTGCTTGAACTTGTTTGTTTACATTCGCATAGAGTGGTTGAGTTGTTGCTATGGAGACCGCTGGCTCATGGGGGTTGTAGGATGCTAAAAAAATAAATAATAAGAGGCAACGATATTTGATCTAATAAACATACCCATAGGTTGCACAAATATTTTTTGTGCAAGTTTACAATTGTGTGTAGATTGGTTGTGTTTTTGTTTTGGAGACCGCTGGCTCATGTGGAATAAACAAAGATGTCAGCTAGTTATAACATACTTACTTGTGTGACATTAAAAACAGCGCTACTGGGTTTACCTACCCAGATTTTAGGAATTTGAGATTGAACAAAAACAATTATCAATTGTTTACAATTATTCTTGTTTATTTATTTGTTATTTCATATGATTTACATTTTTTAAATTAATATTTTGACAATTTCAAAAGTGTAGTTTAGTTTCGGTAGCCTTTTGAGATACCTTTATGGTACGTAGTAAGTCAAATAAACTCACTTGTCTTTGTCTAAGTGCTGACACATTGTGTGCGCCGTCGGCATCCTAATAAATAAAGCGAAGTGATTGTGACGATTTCCTAATGGCAGCAAAAAAATACTGTTGTTCGGAAGTCACATAGTAATGGTGGTCCCGTGCATCGGAAGAGCAACCTGAGCACGTTAAACGGTTATTGACTCTTTCGTAAAGAGTAGGGGATCATCCCGGTCTGTATCTGTTCACATATCTAACGGACCCCAATGGAAACAAGCTAATAGAGGATTATTGGGTTATCCAGGGTCGTAGGACCCAAATGTAATCAAATCTAAAGAAGCAAATTGACAGTTTCCCTATTTGCATTTTAAAAATAGCCCATAATTCATTGCGTGATATACACACAAAAAGGGCCAATTTATATTACAGAACTCTTACTACGCCATTCACCATCTAGATTGCTAAGATCCGCATCTCGTGCCTTGCTCATTCCTCCCAGGAACACTAACACAATGTTCTACGGACATCGCGCTTTTGCATTCGCGGCACCTTTTATTTGGAACAAGCTTCCGTTTAATATTAAGACTGCTGCCACTGTCAACATTTTCAAGAGCCGCATGAAAACATATCTTTTTAACAATGACATTTTATAAATATGATATGCTATTTAATGTTAATGTTATTGTAGGTCTACTGACTTTCCACAGTTTATATTTTGTATTGTTTTTTATATGTATTTATTGCTATATATTTTGTATAATGCTTTTTATCATTTTGTACCATTTTACCATTGTAAAGCGCCTAGTAACTGGTTCTGATGTTATGCACTATATAAATCCTGCTTATTATTATTATTATTATTATTTACTAGGTATTTGGCTGTAATCTTCATATAATCTGAAAGGTAATTTAGTTGGTTTTCAAATGCCATTTATTTGATTGGGTTTACTTTTCTCAATCTACAGATATGTTTGATCAACATTCAACAACGAGCATTAAAAAATGGGCTTGTGCCACTTTTAGAATGTGTCATTTCTATCATTAAACATTTCGTACTTGGATTTAATGTCTAGAGATTCAAGATAACCTTTCATGCTGTTTGTTTTGTCAAATTTGCTTGAGTCTATCCAAAGATATGCTTGTTTGACCACAAGAAAACAAGATCAAAATTGTGCCGATTTTTGTTGTTGAAAGAAATCATCTTTGTGTAAAATTGCTGTTATGTTTAACGCTTTGAAGCATTTCTTCATAAAAATAGCACAAATTTTACATTTTTTGGTCAACTTAAATCAAGCATATTTGTTGATAAGATAAGTAAATGAGACCAAACAAACAGCATTTGAAAGGGAAATGAAATGTTCATGCACTTTTTACATCTTATGTACATGTATGTATTATGCGCAATTGGAATAGTTCATCTAGATTGATGTCACATTATAAATGCCTTATTATTATTATATTATTATTATTATAATTAATTTAGTCATCTTGACGCTCATATCAAAGTCATTTA
The DNA here is from genome assembly GCA_035610835.1 of Ophiura sarsii. NCBI lineage: Eukaryota > Metazoa > Echinodermata > Ophiuroidea > Amphilepidida > Ophiuridae > Ophiura > Ophiura sarsii. The sequence goes on along the minus strand of CM069448.1, from coordinate 10,521,133 downwards.
GTGATACTCAAAATGAGAAAAATTACTCTTTCCACAATCTTTTTTCCTAAAAACTGGCACAATTCATTTTTGTTAGTATCCGTAATTGATCAGGCATGTCGTTGGATTGGGAAGAGCAATTACAATCAGACCAATAGCATTTGAAAGTCAACTGAATTATTTACTACCTTATATAAACATCAATACCAAATACTGAATGTTTAATAATGAAAGTAATGACGTGTGAACGTGTACACCATTTTTGATGGGACACCCTTTATATACCATTCCATTACGTCATCATAGATATGGAATTGATTTGTTGAGCAAGCAATAGTGCTTTCTTTTCAAGTGTTTGTAAGAAACCGTCTTCACAAATTTGGCGTGGTGCAGCCCAAGATTCTCTTACCATAGATATGTGCGTCATCCATTGTTTGTTGAGGTGATTCTTGAGATGATATATCACCATGATTACTGTTACCATGATTACTGTTACCAATGGAGTCGAAGATATCTGTCAGGCTTTGAACTGTGCAAGTGTATAAATACATATATAAATTACAGTATAAATTACAGTCTATATTTGTATGCTTGTAGAATGTTATAATACCGTAAAATGGGATACTTAGGCCCTTGATTGGTAACAAAAAAATGAAGTTTATTTGTCAAATTTTACGAAAAGTTTCATAGTAATATTTTATTTTATTTGGTATAGTTGTGACACATTACCCTGGAACATAAGTATGTGTATCTGGAACAGGGCCTAAAAACACAACCCTGCAGGATTGATTTTTATTACCGTAATGGTATTTTTAGGAAACAATTTTTGTTTAACAAATTGCAACTGCCTCACCCACATGATGATGGGTGTATTCAGCAACTTTTATGCTGTGGTTGGATCGATCAATCAATCAATCAATCAATCAATCAATCAATCAATCAATCAATCAATCAATCAATCAATCAATCAATCAATCAATCAATCAATCAATCAATCAATCAATCAACCAATCAATCAATCAATCAATCAATCAATCAATCAATCAATCAATCAATCAATCAATCAATCAATCAATCAATCAATCAATCAATCAATCAATCAATCAATCAATCAATCAATCAATCAATCAATCAATCAATCAATCAATCAATCAATCAATCAATCAATCAACAAAACCAATCAACACCAAAACACATAAAACATACAATACCCTCAAAAGAAGATATAAAAATAAAAACAAACCAATAAACCAACAAAAAGTAAGTTAGTTGCCACCACACCCTCCAATACCCTTCTAGGTATAACCTATAGCCTTCGACCGCCTAAATTGTTTTTCGACTGCCTATGGAAATTTCTTCTACCGTCTAATTTTCAAGTCGCCACTTGTCGACTGACTAATTAGGAGGTCACTGGCTTCAACTGCCTATTGGTTTACTTCGACAGCCTAATAGGCAGTCTTGTTTTGTAAGGGCTACATCTATTGCAAACAAGAATCATATTTACCTTTTTGTTCACTGTACTCCTCTTCTAGACATCTCACAATGTCATCTATCTTTGGTCTGATCGTGTGGTCAGCTTGCCAACACTGGACAAGCATGTCTCGGATGCTCTCTGGACAATCTTGTGGAATTTCCGGTCTTTTGTTGCTGGTTCCCACGGCCCACATGACCTGATATGCTGTCATTCCTTCAAAGGGCTCATCGCATGTATACAATTCCCAAACCACTATCCCAAATGAATAGATATCAGACGCAAATGTGAATTCATGATCTTTGAAGACCTCTGGTGCCATCCACCGAATTGTGCCTTTCGCCATAGCTGTCTCCATGGTGGCTTCCATGTTTTTTGCGATTCCAAAGTCACACAATTTCAAGACGTCTCCACTGGTGATAACAAAGTTCAAAGATTTGATGTCCCTGTGCGTCACATTCTTTTTCTGGAGGAACTGAATCGCATATGCAGCATCCATGGTCCAGATAATGAATAGCTTCATCATCAATCGAGAATTATCGCTCCTTTTTTGCTTCAAGTAGTGGTACAGTGATCCCTTCGATGCCAATTCCATCACAATGCTCAAGGGCTTTCCAGGTGACATCACTAATCCGATGAATTTGATGATGTTGCGATGTTCCAAGCCTTTAAGAAAAATGATTTCCTTTGGTATTATCTTTTCTTCCTCTTCGGTTGTGTACTTTAGAAGCTTCACTGCAACATCAATTAGTTCATCATCTAGCGTTTTAAACTTGGCTTCATAAACATCACATGTTGAACCTCCTGCTATGCGCCGTCCCACATCCAAATTACATACTAGTATACTCAGATTTTGGTATAAATGCTCACTTATTCTTCCCTGAGCTGATCTACCCTGTTTGGTGTCTTGTAGATTTGCCATCATTTCTTTGAACCAATGGTATGGTTGAAGTGCTATGAATAAACATAATGGAATGGAATGGAATGTAAATTTAAAAAAAAAAAAATGCTATTTGATGCATGAATGGCATGGCTTGATTTTGAATACATGACATGTGAAATTTGCGAAATACAAGAAGTTAGAATAAATTATCTAACAAATTATCATATATATGTTCGCTTGATTGCCTATCATCATGACTGTCTATCTAAAAAGAAAGAGAACAGCTGCAAATAGAAAATGAGGAAGTTGTAACAAATTAAATGAATTTTACAATGAAAAATAATGTTTTGCTCTTATGAGGAAGAAGCAAGAATTCTGTCTAAGACTAATAAATGCCTAATATTTTATAATAGTTTTATTTCTTTATACATTAAAAGATTTAATCACTTTTTATGCACTTTCCCTCTATTTATATGATTAAAATAAATAAATATGAAGAAAAACCCAAGATGAGCAATATAGACATACATGTCCAACTTATGTATCCAAGGCATTTGAAGAAAGACCCTGTTCCATGTTTTACTTTCCTCAATCTAAAGATAAATTATGAGCACTTGAAATAGGGATATGTTGTTTTGATATTTGTATTTGACATTTGCATGAGCTTCAGTATAAGTAAATTACCATTAGACACAGTTTGTTTTGTCAAATTTGATTTTGAATATCCAAAAATATGCTTGTTTAACCATGAGCAATCAAACAGAATTCTTCGTAAAAATGGCACAAATTTGACTGTTAGTGTTAGGATAAAGCAAATGCGACAAAACAAATAGCATTTGAAAGTTAATCCAGTTATCTTGGAGGTCATATGGACATACTGAATATTATATGAGCAAAATCAATCTTTCCGCAATTTTTAAAACTAAAAAGTGACACAATCCGTTTTGAAGTACCATACCCGTGAAGAAGCACATTGTTGGATTGGTAAAAGCAATTACAATTGAATAAACAGCATTTGAAAGTCAACTAAATTATCTACGAGCTGATGTAATTATTAATGCCAAATACTGAAATCTAGTGAATTATGACATGAAATATGCACCCTTTTAAATGGAACAACCTGTAGTTAAAAGAATACCAAAGCATGGGGGTGTTTACTTCAGTAATCAGTACAGAAGTGGGTATGGGATTGTGTCGCAAAAATGGGTACTGGTAGCAAAATCTGTATACTGGTAAATCAATGATACTTTCATTGCAAAATTTTTACGAGTTCAGTTTTTTGAAATGTTGTCCAATTTTAGCTACAAATTGAGCTGACTGATAGTGTGATGCATCCTTAAATTGTGATCTGGTATACTCCTGGTACTACCTGAGCTGGTATATTCCTGGTACAATATTCTGGTGGCTCAAACTTTCCAAATCAAATTATAGAGCTACCCCCCCCCCCTGTGCAGTATCAAAGTTATACAACAACATTTTTTTAATTGCCTACCTTAATCGGCACACGATATCAGCAGTAATAAGTTAATATCAAGCACGACCAGTCCTGTTGACAGTTAGTTGGTAAATGTTTGGAGATCTGTATCTACTCTGCCCTTGAACTGCAATGTATGTTGACGTCACACTTTTGTTTTCAAATAGCTGTAATTGATGGGCACTGTACCATTGCAGTGTCAACCTAAAAACATGTTTATTGAAATGGTTGTTTCAATTTGCTTGAAAACAAACACATTTGAAATACTTAGAATTCTTGCTATCAATGATTTTAAGAACAAATTATGAAACAGTTTGTTTTCCCTTTACATCTCAGTTTACGAAAGTGCAAAAAATACTTTGTTGGGCAGAATACTGGCACCCCCCCCCCCCCCCCCTCTTATAAAAAAGAAAGATAAAAAGCGGCTTTCAACAGTGCTTTCAATTTATAAAAGTTTAATAATAAAATCACAGGCTTGTACACTTCAAATGTTATCCTGCCACCCTTTCCATTTACAGAATAAAAAGGTCACCCTTTCCAAAACAAAAGGTCACCCTTTCCATTTAAAGAATTAAAAATATTGTTCTCAAACAAATACTATTTCTTTACAGGCCTGGTTATGCATGAAAACCTTTCTATTATGCTCCATTTAACATCACAGAAAACAGCAAGGTGAATTAACAAAGGTTCATGAGTTTGGGATTTTTCCAGGGTTTTACCCTGCTATTAATAGGACTTGCATAATGTCTGAATAACCAGCATCACAATTAACTAGGGTTCATCGAAATAGTGGAGATTTTGAAGTGCACCATTTTCTCAGGGGTTTTTCCTGCTATTTTACTAATGACTTGCATAATAAACAAGGGTCTGAATAAACAAGGGTCACAATTAACAAGGTTTCATCAAAACAGTGGAGATTTTTAAGTGCACCATTTTTCTCAAAATATTTACAATTTTAATACATTTCTGAACATGAGTTTCTTCACATGAAATGTTTACTTGCACAGCATATTTGTGCATTGCTTTCCGTGCAGCTATGAATGATTGTGAAAACACCCAAACACCAAAAACATGTTGTGCAAAATTTCTCCTTCTTACAGCACCAAGCAAACCATTCTTCTGTATGTCACATGAAATGATGGGAAAATAAATAGTATACATGTATATGACACAACAATGTACACACATTAAAATTCTAAATAGGCAAAAATTGAAGGAAACTTGGTATATTTTGGGATTAGAAAAAAAACCTGACTTATGGCAAAAGCCTTAATAGTGTCATTGGTTGTCATTAGGTCACTATAGTTCAGTCAATTACAAGTTGCAGGGATGGGAGAGAGTTCTTCACAGAGGGCCTGAAAAAAACCTGACAATTTTGAGTTGTCTATACTGTTGTACAGGGAAAAACCTAGATAACAAAATAATTTCTTTAACAATATGACACTACAACAAATCTCACACCCCTAGCGATTCCTTATAATAATTATAAGATTCAATGAACTTGTTTTGGTTACATTTACATCGTGAGCAAGAGGGGTGCCACACTTAAGTACAGTGTCTATGGGAGCCGCCACTCGACTAAACCTGAAATCAGACAAAAGCCTGAAAAACTTTCATCCCTAAAATTAACAGCAGTGAATTGATACACAATTGGCATGCATAAAGGCTAGCATTACGCATCATATGTGTGACACGTACATACATGCTAAAATTGCCCACATGCACTGGGATTAAAATATTTAAAAATCTTTTGTCAAAACCAATTTAAATATACTGACCTTTTTATGACACTCTTCTTCATATTAATGATGGTAAATGACTTGACTTTCCTTTCCTAGGATCCACCGTTGGTGACATGTTAGAATTATACCGGTCAAACATGTGACTCGGTCGGTGGGCTCCTTCATCGCCGTCTTCATAGTGTCTTCCCTCTTTCTGATCCAGATGGCTTACTTTATTCTGCGAGTACTTAGCCCATCACTCTCCTTTGCAAGGATTTCAGCATCTCCCAATTGATGTGGTTGTTGTGAATCGTGTGATATGCTACTGCTGAATAATCTCTTAGAAAAAACTGTGTATAGCTTGCCAATTTGGAAGTGACTATATATTTAGTTGATAATATAACAGGGTCAGGAAAACATATACTCGTTTAGGATGGTGTGCACAAAATGGGACTATTTCATAATAGTTTAGATTATTCTTAACCACACTGAGCCAAAAAAGAAACTTAAAAAAAAAAAAACTTATAAAATTTTAACAGATCACCAAATAAAATTCTGCGCATGAAAATGTACCAAATTTGGATACAATATTACTGCAATGTATTGCTTCAAATGGCAGTCAATAACCAATTGTTTGCTTCAATGACACATGAGAAATGTGCACTGACCCTATGGTGATCTGTTAAAAATTTTATACGTTTCTTTTTTGGCTCAGTGTATTTCATAATAGTTTAGATTATTCTTAACTATTTCATAAATAGTTTAGATTATTCTTAATTGAAGAGGGATTCTTTAACTCTTCTAAAGCAAAGTTCTAAGCCAAGTTCTGCTTACAAATACTTCCCAAATTAATGTTTACTAGATTTCGCGGTTCGTGGGTTGAGCGGTTCTCGGGTTAGGGGTTTATGGGATGTGTATACTCTTAAAATTCAGTTATCACAGGTGCCCATAATACAGGAACCTCATGTGCTCTTAAATCCAGGTAGGCTACCCCATGTGCAATATCCATGTAATTCAGTACATGTGTTATGAGGCCTAGGGTTGGGATCTTAGTTCAGAGGTCTTTTAGTTTTAGAGTCAGCGAGAGGAGGGTCTATCGTCATTATCATCTGTGCCCAGTCTTGAGAACTGTGTGTCGACCTTGATTATTCCTCCGTAGGCATGCCTACACGTCATGAACGTATCATATATGTATTTAAATCACCCATGTTTACGTTTGCGCACACCGATATCCATGTAACATTCCCATTTATATAACACTGGCATCATACCACCGCAATTCGCAATCACATGTTTAACACATAACGTGATCCTGGATAAAGGCCTTGTTTACGCTCACACGGTTCCTTTATTAACCAAATGTTAACCCTAACCCGCTATCTGATCCTTTTTTACCTCCTGATCATATGCATATAGGCCTAGTTTAACTCATACAAAAACACGCCAGGGAGTTAAAGTTAATTGGAGTCTTTTTTCTATCCTTGTTAGACACCGGACAGCTTCCTTTTACCCGCCCCATGAAAAGACCCAGTTTGCGCCACGAACGCGTGCGCCCCTTACGGTCTGAGCCATTACGCGTGCGCCGTTTTGTTTTGTTTATACGCGAGCGCGTAGCAAGTTTGCTGTCTACGTGGGGCGAAGATCCATGTGCATAGCGACTACAGCAGATGGGCAGGGATCTGCACCCGAAGACATTGGACGGACAGACGGACAGAGTCGCCAAAAATAGTATTATGATAAATCCAGGTCTTCATTTAGATCTTGGTCCTATTTCATGAAGATCAACAAATATTCTTAAACATCATTGTAAGATGCGCTCATAACTTTTAATGATTCATCTTAACTTTTATGAAATAGCAGCCACATCTTTCTTTAAAGTGGGAGAAATGGGGGGGGGGTGATCAATGAGACTTAGGTCCATTGCCCTTTCATTAACATTTTAGATCATTCATATTGGACTTACTTAACTGAGGTTACACAGTGATTTCACATTTTTGGCAAAGTGCAATAAAATGTATGTGTGTTGCACTTGTTTGAAAGAAACAATATAATATAATATCTCAATCTCTTCTCTGCTATTGTTCCGTTCTATTTTAAACTGTTGTTTGTTATGGTTGTTCAAATCATTTACAATATTCTTCATTTTGATTCAATTTGAAGAGTAAAAATGGATCGTCACACATGAGTGATCACAAGCTTTGTTTCTAAATGAGCTAGTTTTGGCTAAACTTGAGGGACATTACAACAACTTTGTGCAGCGCTTGGACATTTATTAATTAGGTGTGACATAGTGCCACTACCTCGCGTCATTAGCATATCAATACAGACCGACCATTCAAAGTTAGCGTACCGTGAAAGAGCCACACAGAAATCACGCGCTGACCTGTACACTCGTGCATGACCTCAATACACTTGCATAGGGCTGTCGGCATTCAAGCCAGGCGCACATGGTTTTCGACCAAACTGCTTTCGATCATGTAGGATACATCATGAATATTAAAAATAACTAATGGTCAAGGAAACATTTGGTCGGTGACTTTTAGATGATATTGTAGCTTATGATTGACATAAACAATAAATTTAGGTTGATTTTATGAATGGTGGACTCCCCCGGAGATACACAGTGGTTTTGCCTGGGGAATTCTGGCTTAATTGAAGATGCTCGCAACGCGTGTTATGAATGGGGAATCGACCTATTTTGGGGTCCGTGATATGAAAAGAACTGCCGAAGATATGTATATTAACGGTTGTGCAAAGTTAGTATTTATAATAAATGTTTATATGATTGGAAAGAAGAGATGTTAAGCTTTGTAAAAATATAGGTTGATTACAGAAAAGGTATAATGTGAATGAGTTGTGAGTTCACAAACTCCGGCATACGTACAAAGCCCCTATACCACGTTAGTGTGGGGGTGTGTGTGTATGCTCGGATCAATGCAGGATGTCCTCAACTTATTGTAATGATTGGTAAATTAGCAGTGGCTTAGACTTCTTTTTCATATTGGGGTGGAGTTTCTTACAGAATTAGTAAAAATGAAATAGTCTCTTACTTTTAAACCTCACCACATTCATCCTCCAATGCTAACATTAAATCTAAGCTGCTGCTAATTCCCCCTATACCACATCATTAGCTATTTAAAATTCCCTAAACACGTGTCAAATAAACTATGCATGGGTCACTCAAGTGTGCCAAACTTCTTTTACACTTCAAATTGTTGAATTAAAATGAAGAAGTATTAATGATTTTAACAACCATAACCAATAACATTTGAAATAAACACAACACCAAAAGTAAGTCCCCCTAAACAATTCGTCATAACATCGAAAGATAAAACATTTTACCAATAAAACTTAGTTAGAAATAATCCTATGACTGTTTCCTAAGCGATGTTTGAAAATGAAAGATTTCCATTAATTCATGGCTGAATGAGCTTAAATGGAAGACAAAAACTGCCCTTCTCAAAAGTCACAAAAGTGTATGAATTGCTTCTCACTAATGGAAAAGTACCTGTGGCTGAGCAAAATTTACTGTAATGTGTAATCAATTCATGATCATTCAGCCATGTAAATCCCATTCTTGGCTCAGATATTAGCATAGTGAGTTGTGACTTTTGAGAAGGGCAGTTTTTGTCTTATTTTTGAGCTTATTCAGCCAATAAGTCATGGACATCTTTCATTTTCAAACACCACTTAGGAAACAGTCATAGGATTATTTCTAACTAAGTTTTATTGGTTTATCTTGCGATGTTATGACAAATTGTTTAGGGGGGACTTACTTTTGGTGTTGTGTTTAGAAAGGAACAAAAGATTATATTAGTAGACAAGCGACTACGAGAATATTATTTGTTTCTTTCAAACGAGCTGTTCAACACACACATTTGTTGCACTTTGTCAAAAAGGTGAAATCACCATGTCTTACATAATGGAGTGTATCTTGATGAGTTTTATAAATCTGATATTCATGATCTAAAATTCTAATGAAAGGGTACAGTATGTCAAAGATGATGAAAAAACAACGGACCTGATCCAATTAATTTTGATGATGAAAATAATAAACAGACATGGGAATCTACCAAACAATTATGTGTGGCATCATTTCAAGAAAATCAATAAGCAGATCATAATTATGTGTGGCAAGTTCGTCTGATTATGAGTGACGTGACAATTTGGTCCGATTATGTGCAACATGGCAATTTGGTCTGATTATGTGCGACATGGCAAAATGGTCCGATTATGTGTGACATGGCAATCTGGTCCGAGTATGAGTGACATGGCAATTATGTGTGACATAGCAAAATGGTCTGATTATGTGTGACCAAATTGTCATGTCGCACATAATCAGACCAAATTGCCAAGTCACTCATAATCAGACGAACTTGCCACACATAATTATGATCTGCTTATTGATTTTCTTGAAATGATGCCACACATAATTGTTTGGTAGATTTCCATGTCTGTGCACGAAATCCACCAAGAAAATGTCTGTTAATTTATGGACAAAACCAGCCATAGCCAGTGAGATTTAGTGCCACTTTTTTTTCTGTATAAAAATTGGTAAATGGCACAATTTCTTATCGTTGCATTGTCTCAAGGCCAACAAATTTGGTATCAAAATGTGCCTAAAAATTGGGTGCATTTTTCTAGCTGAAAATTATTTAAATCCATCAAATATTTTTGGAACTATCCTAGTATATGCTAGGGGGGAACTTACATATTTTGTTGGGGGTATCAGGGGATCAACAGGAAGACAACCGATGTGTTGTTGAAACCCGTATGGAAAATTAAGTAAGTTTCCTAATTGGAATTTTCTAACAAAAATTATTATCAGATTATTACCCATTTGTGCTTTTCAAAATATTATATAGGTTGAACCAATAAGCACCCAAATTGAAAAAATTCAACCAGCAGAACCACATCATATCAGATGTAGAACCCATCATACTGGAATAGAAGAGATTGTATTAACCCGAAATATGGGCGTGTTTAAAAAAACAAAACATTAACAGAAAATTGGTGTGCATCTGGTAGCCCAACTGGGCGCGGGCTGAGATACACTGTTAGGGTTAAAGATGGGTCATTAAATCTGGACCAGAAAGGCCATAAGCTTGGTAAATGACTGGGTTATTTTACTTAATTTCTTCCAGAGCTCAATTCAATGATTCGGGAAGAAAGATTATCCATTTTTAGAAAGAAAGAAAAGAATTTGCAATCAAACATGACAAATCAGGATGACAATTGGATTCAGCAGCTGCTATGTCTCCTTAAAGGTATATTATGTGATCTTTCCAGGGAACGCCCTCAACATCGAATAAAAAATTGAAAGCAGATTTTCTTGCAGATTTACATTTCTGATCATAAATCGTACATACATTCCAAGTTACAGGGCGATACTATTCTTAATTACTTCAAAATCATGGTTTTAGAGTGAAAATAAACTGTCGGATATCCGACAACTTATTTTATTCTCGTCTAAATTCACTCTAAAACCATGATTTTGAGGTAATTAGGAATCGTATCGCTCTGTAATTTGGAATGTATGTACGATTTATGATCAGAAATGTAAATCTGCAAGAAAATCTACTTTCTAAAAAAAATCATGAATAGAGGGCGCTCTCTGAAAAAGATCACATTATGCCTTTAAATATGTAGGCTATAAAGTAAGCAATTAAAGTGAGTTAGTGTATACTCTCCTAAATAATCTCTTCTGAATTTTGGAGTAAATAAAAATGAAAAAAGAGAATGAATTCAATTTTCTGTAGTCAGTTCTCTCTGACTATTATTTATTATTTGTTGTTATATTCTTGACCAAGTAAAAGAGCATATCCCACACTTCATCAGTGGACATTGGATAGTTTTCAAAATATCTGTTTTTCACACTTTCATATATTTTCAATTTATTTTTTATTTTTTAGATTCATAGTTGCAAACACAACACTCATAATATAAATGTTACTTTTTACATACATTGTACTTTATTGTTCTTTTTCAATCAAATTCACAAAATTCTTCAAAACTTTGGTTTTGCTATACTCTGTTGGTTCAAGTTGATGTCAGTGCTAATAGTATAGTGATAGATGAAGCACTTACTGTTTAAATAAAAAATCTTTTGAATGCACCATGCTTTACCCTTAACAGCTCATACAATCATGGTAGGATTCAAGTAGTCCAGTTTGCCATTATAGTTGGCGTCAGAGAACTTGAGCACTTTTTCCTGTGACAACTGTGTACAAGCGTAATCACAGAAGTGCGTTGTAGAACAGCGTCATCTTGAGCAATTAGATGCGTCACGGTATCTGTAAGCTGATTGGCTAATCATATCTATGGGTCATGAATGTCCCCGCCCACACACGCCATTAACTAGATCGAGCGTGTTGGCTATTTAAAAAGTGCTGAAGTTCTCTACCAACAATTTAAATTCTGTCCACCTTTGAAAATGTGCCCAAAGATGTTTTTGACAAGTTAAGACAATTGACCATATCTTTGCTATTATATCACTTATTAGAACAACAAAAAAGGGTCAATTGTTTCTATAGTGAAAGGAATTTGGTTGGTTGGTATAAAAATGTAAAGCATTAATATCGACGACAAGTAATTTGAATCAGGTTTTCAAAATTGTATATCTTTTTTGTTAGTCCTTATATGGTCATGCTTCACCAATTATCCAAGGGAATTTCCCTGCTATTTCAGGCTTTGAGCAATGACATTGCAATAAAAAAAGGTTACATACAACATATCAAGGATTTATTGAAACACTATTACATTGGATTTGTTTTGTTTTTGACTGAGAAAAAATTTCCAAAATAAGGCAGACTCACCTCATTTTGTGCATCCCATTAAACCAAACTTTATTTAATCATCAGGCTAAGCCGATATACCATCATATCAAAGGTAACCATTATATGTATGGTATACGATACAATAATAGATGAGGATTTTGATAAATAGCTCATTTCTAATATCTATTAATACAGTAATGAATCAATTTGAGTTGAATAGGAATAATCTATTTTGAAGTGTAGAATATCTGTTTATCTGAAATAACATTACTAGTGTCTGATAGCCTCAATGGATGGTAGTATATATGACACCAATGGAAACAACAGGGTTATCTAGAATTCGGTTGGATTAATTGTAACGTTTGTATTTCCTGGTGTTTTGTTTGTTAGGTTGTTGCATGATGTTGTGGTTTTTTTTGTTGGGGGGGGGGGGGGGGGGGAGTAGTAAGAGAAGAGAAGAGGAGCTTCCCAGAAACCATTGTGGCTGGTCGCATTACCATGTCTAATCAAACGTGCACTCTCATAATTGTGTACATGGTTCCCATTCCTGGTTCAGAGTAAACTGGGAAAACATGAATCGTTAGTAAAATAAAACACACCATTGCAAAGTTCTAGTTCTGCTCTATTCATTTATGTTATTTTTTTCCCTAACGATTCATGTTATATAGGGAAATATTACTTTTAAAAGCTCCAAAACATAAAAATATAATGCATTGTGGGAAGGTTATGATTTCTGTCCAGTCCAAAACTCGCTAGCTTTACTGCACCTGTGTGGGCACCTGTGTGTGAAATACACTTTTGAAATGCCCGCTTTGAACCGTCCGGCCTTAGGTATATCATGCATGTATGCTCCAAACAGACATGGATCGATTACCAATCCTTTGTGAGTATTTCTGTAGATGTGGATTACATTCTACTATCTGACTCAAATGTTGACAATAGCCGGTAGAATAGTATGGCCAGCAAGAAAAGGTCCTTCCCACAATGCATTATGTTTTAATGCTTTTAAATTTGTCAACAGAAGTTAATTAGACATGGTAATTTGATCGGACACAATGGTTTCTGGGAAGATACCGATATCTTTTCTTGGGAGTAGTTGTCTGGTTGATGTGTTACCAACACTAGTTCCCTGCCGGAACAACTTTAGAATATCACTTGAACCTATTTCTCACCATATACTTTATTATTCTGTTTTACACCAAATAAAGTACTTGGTGATAAATAGGTGTGAGTGGTACTCTCTATAGTCATTCCTTACCTGCCTGTATACCCTCGAGGGGTGCAAGTATCAGTTTTTTAGTTAGGGCAGCATCATGGTCAATTCTAGTGTGATATGTTTTGGCAAAATTTCTGTCGCTAACACTGATTCTGTGTTGATAGTCTTTACCCTAACCCCCCTGAGTGCTAAAAAATGCTAATCCAAAGTCCCTTTCCAAACGCATGCGCCGTCGGTTTTCTATGACATAGTCAACCGAGCCTATATAGTGAGCGCGGTATACTGCGTGAATGTGTAGCTGAGGGCCGTGGCTTAGTGGTTGGGACTTGGGGCTTGAGAACGGAGGGTCCCCGGATCGAATCCCGGCAGGTTCCCAGAGATTTAGTTGGTGTTTTTTCCTCGAAAATTGTGATCCCGGTCAAAAACCCTAAACCGGGGTTAGGGGTTTAGGGTTAATGCTAAACCGCTCGAATGCTAAAAATATTTTCTCGAGCTATTTATTCTGCAATTGAGTTCCATGCATACAGGGTGTCACAGCACTGAAAAGCAATGAGTGGGTATATCATTGGACTTGCTAGTGGCTTATTTGAAAGGTTTTAAATTGATTACATACTGCAAAAATAAAAAATGTATCCATGTACCCAGTGGAGCTCCCCACTTGTGATCGTACCACTTCATATCTTGACCACGTGACCTAATTCCATAAAAGAATGACTGTGGGAAATCCCCAAAGGTCAGTGTTACATAATCCATTGTATACACTTGTTGTCATTTGTGCATGCATGAAATTACTAGCATGGTGTTGCATCAATTTTTAAAGCTGATTAAAGCTCTTGATTCATTACCATTCAAAGAAGCTTCACAACCAAGGAATTGATCCTGGGATGATTAGGATAGCTAATGAGGTGATCGCCCAAGTTTTGACAAGTTTGAAATATGAAGTTGACAAATAACTTTCTGATATATTTTGAACCCCATTAAAAAGTTCAGAAATTCTTTTCAATTGCCTATATTTTGTATATTTCGTCTTATGTTCAGTGTGTTTTGCGCATTTATGGAAAGCTGTTGTGTTCATCTTTCCAATTATACTCAATTTGTAACAATTACTTGCTTCAGTGCTCATCAACTTGTTTGAGAATATGGAGAGGTCTCAATCTGAATATGCCAAATTCATCACTATTGTGTGCTCATAAGTCAATAGAGCATCACTCTACACTGTAATTATTTATGTAACATTTCATTGAACAGACAACAGAGTTGTTGGTTGAGCTCAAAATTTTGGTTAATTTGGCACAATTTGACTGAGACTTTCCCACATTCTCAAGGACATGGCTGAGTACTGAAACTTGCAATTAGTACTATTGGGCTTCTAAATAATGGGTACAATAACAGTTCCCAGCATTTGTATGTTCAGTGTTGCTAAAAGTAGCCCAAAATGTTTGTTTTAACTGTCAAATAAAGCATCCTGATTCATAAAAATATATATATTGTGTGGTTTACAAATGGAGCCCTATCACTGAGGCTTGTATAAATCATAGTTACACTACACATAGATGTATTTTATTTGCCTAATAGCATGCGGTCAAGCTTTGCTTGTAGCTGTTTAAATCTTGCCAGCATGGTGCGTATAACGTCCTGCATCCCGGCTGTGGCTTCCAGTTCTACCTTGTAGCTTGCTATGGCGTCCAGGCAGACTGTGATGAAATGACGTCTGTGTGGGAAAACAAAGGAAGTTCAAAGGTAAATTATCTTACCAAAATATATTGTATAAGTAGCCCTATCATGACCAAAAAGAGATCCAAGAATACCTGCGAATCATGGTGAACATTTTCGGAACCATTGGTTTTTAATACTAATAAGCTTTGTCCTTTTTCCAATTTCACCTGATCAAAACTATGATGGCAAGAATGTGAGGGATGATCATCTCTATTGAAATATTGAAGAAAACGGGTGCTATGTCTGTGTGACTCGAAGGTTTGAAAAGCCTGGTATTCAATACTTGTACTAGTAGTCTGTTGCGACAACAAATTGTCTCTCATACTATTATGTTATGATATATTAAACTATCTTTAGAAAAAAATGAGTCGGTGGAAATTCAAATCCAATGACCCTGGGAGCATTGATAATAATGAATTAAAATAATTGGAATTACAGCTGATGACAAGAAAAGGAATCACAGTTAAATCCGAAAGATTCTCAGCTCAGTTCTGTTGAGAATTTAACGTTTACATCCTACTAAATTCTTGCCATCCTAATCATGAGCTTGCCAAATTGGAATGAACAAAAGATTCATTCAAAACCTTGCACTAAACAAAACACGTTGACTGGATAACGCAGCCAGTAAGGCATGTTAAATTACTTTGCGTACGATTGTGTAGAGTTGATCTTTGTTTATCATCACTGAGATAACTTGGTCTTTGAAGTTTATGGAAATAATGTACTTTAGGTTTAGGTCCCAGTCATGCATCAACTTTGACGGAAGAAAGTGCATCATTCAATTACAATGAGGTTCTATTTTCTACCGTGTAATTGATGCATCCCTGGGACCTAAAGAACATGCTATCCGAGGTTATAATTATATCTATTGATTTGATCCAAACAATAGATTTGAACCTGTGTCCTTTGCTATAATTAAGTTGTGGTGCTGTCTATTCTAAAGGATGTCACCAATCTATGATAACAGTAGACATACATAGGTCAGGCTATGCTGGTTCCCTGAGATTGAGTGCATACGCGTATGTTGAATGCAAATGAGTAACCTGCCATGCATGCAGGCAACACATAGACTTTTAAGTTGACATAACCTCTATACACAAGTGGCAGTAATTGATATACATATATTTATTGAATATCATAACCCATACCTTTCATGTGCAATAACTGTGGCTGGTGTTCTACAGAACTCATCTAGTAAAGCACAGATGACGTCTAGAAGATGTAGAGGGCGACGTACACTTTGCCAGAATGGATCCTAGGAGGAAAAGAAATCACAGAGAATGAAAGGCAAATCCATAGCTATGTTGTAGAATACTAATCAATGATCTTTGCAGGACACAAACTTTTAAGTATACCCTATCCGAACAACTAAGCTTTGAAATGTTGATCAGAGTAAAGAAACTAAGAGTGACATTTCTCAGCTCTTTTTGAAGACCCCACCCCTGGTGACCCTCTAGTCTCTACACACAAATTACCACTTCATGATTGATAGATATGACACAAACCAGTTCATGGAGAACCAAGTCAATGGTTCTGTACTTCCAACGGTAAAACCTTTGATCTCTCTCTACCAATGGCAAAAACTTTGATCTATAGATGTTATTTTTAATTGGCGCATTTACATCAAAAGATGGATTGCAATCCAACTGAGCATGCTCCGATAAACATTACAATCTCGTCCTTTGACTGCAATGTAATGAACTGTGAACTTCTAAATGTTCCTAGATAGTGTTGGTTACCAGCAAACATTTCATTTCAAACTAGTGGAAATAAATAGTTTATACGTTCAAGTTTATTTCACGAATGTAATAAGGTCAAATATTGAACAGCTCAGAAGTATGAAGACTTTTTTATGATTAGTGCAAAGTTCACCCCATTGAAAAACTTCAGCACTTTTGTCTTGGTCAAATCGCTAGCCTCGTTTTCAGTTTACATAACCCTCTTCGACGTAAATGCGGCAATTAAGAATAACGTCTATACGTAACAATTATAGGTCAATAAATGCGTATGTGTTGTTCCGAGAGAAATTAGACAAATCAATGCACGCGCGATGATGTTGATGTGAGAATAATGGCACGACCCCTGTGGGGGAGTGCTATTGTGGGCATACCAATATTTGCGCAAGTGCATTGATTTTTTCTATTTTTCGAGAAACGAAACATACGCATGTATTGACCTAATTTATTCACGACATATACAAATCAAAATTCACAATTTGAGTATAATATTGATCTAAGTAAAAAAGAAATAAAACTTGTTAACAAGTTTGCTAACACCTGCAGTAAAAATCGGCGAACCCGCGATTCCTGAGCAACAAAACAAAACAAATTGTGTGGCGCGTGCATTGAACGGCGCACACGTGGATTGCATTAGACACTTTCAATGCACTCCGCATATTTTAGTTTCTTGCTTTCTGAGTGTTGGGTTCGACACTACTAAGAGTGCATGAATTTCTTTACAATATTTACATGAACTAACCTTAGCTTTAAAGTGTTGATCATACAGAGCATAGAGTCTAGATAGTGATACATCCAATGATAACAGAGCTTTAAACACCCAACAGATATCCCAGTGTAATTCACAACTCTTCTTCTCCAAATACAATACTAGAAACGCTGCAAATAAAAATGTGGTACACAAATAACATTAGTTTGCACTTAAATATTAAAACAAGAATTGTAACGGTGATAATTTTATCCCAACCCTTCCCTGGCTTTGATCAGACTAATGTGGCTTGTATGCATTATATATTCAAGTTACTTTATATGTGATATGATATGATCAAGGTAAATTAGTCACTATTCAAAATTTTCAGTTTGATTTTGAGCAAAAAGTGCTTTTTGAGATACTGTAAAAGTGAAAATGTTCGCGTGTGTAAATCTTCGCGCATTGCACATTTTGAACAATTTTGCTTGTTTTTATTTTCAGGATTTTGAGCTTCCATGCATATACCTACATACAAAATGAATATATTTGTGCGTTTTAATTTTCGCGCTTGCTGATTTGAGCACGAAAAGCGCGAAAATAAATGTAGCGCGAACATTTCCACTTTCACAGTATGTGATATGACAGGATCAAGATAAATTAGTCACAAAAATTTCAGTTTTATTTTGAGCAATAAGTGGGTTTAAAATTGCGACAGTATAGTCCAAATCTATGTGATAGTGGACTACTGGTCACCAAGTTG
Source organism: Ophiura sarsii (assembly GCA_035610835.1). Classification (NCBI taxonomy): domain Eukaryota; kingdom Metazoa; phylum Echinodermata; class Ophiuroidea; order Amphilepidida; family Ophiuridae; genus Ophiura; species Ophiura sarsii. The sequence goes on along the minus strand of CM069448.1, from coordinate 10,502,710 downwards.
CATTTCGTTTCATTTTATTTAGGCAAATAAAGTTATCTGGTTGTTTTTCACCACATACATCCCTTTGATTTTTAAAATTGAAAAAAGAAAGAAAAATGTTTTATAGTACAAAAGCATGCCTACACTAATTTTTCAATACCAGAATTGTTTTTATTTTAATTTTAATTTCTGATTGTGAAATAGTATTTTTTGCATGGCATTTTGTTCAAAATTTTGACCCTCTTTAAAACATTAATCAAGTTTGAAAGTAGCAAAATATGACTGACACCTTATTTATAGACTTTTTGGTTATTTGTGACCCATCATTTGCAGGCATGATATTGAATATAAATAAATGCAAATGTAGGCAAAAATATCTACATTTTAGAGTGAAAAACATCTACTTTCCAATATGTATCTACAAAATATCATGCCTGGATTTGACATTTCTTTAAAAAAAAGGAAAATGTTCAGCTCGCCCACCCACCTAGTACTTTATATCTAATGGTTGATCCCTAAATAGTATGGTAGACTACTTACAGACAGGAAAATATCGTTCTGATGTGCCGTAGACTTTGCCTAATGCGACCAATTTGTTTGTTAGGATTGTTGCTCTACTACTTGCTGCTTTGTGAACTGTCTCTTCAAGTTCTGTTAACAAAATAACAACAAAGTGATAAAAGAATAACTTAACATAACAATCAACAATATTATTGAATAATAAAACAGGGTCACACACATTGTAAAATACTGGGTCAAAGAAGTAACTAAATTGGCGAGAAATCTCAGTTTTTATCTTTCCTCATGGCCACATGTACACTGTTTTGGCCGCATGCATGTCACGTATATGATGCACAGTGCACTTCTCTTGTTATCTGGAAAAACCTGATGAAGTCAAAATTTTGGTGAAAATTAAGTTAGACCCATATTTGGACTTATTCCCTTTCAGTTTATCAAGCTCAAGTGTGTGAAACTCCACAAACAAATTCAATAAATGACAGCTTCACGCTTAAAACGATAACAAATATCCTGATTGGTATCTGCGTTCATGACAGCCTCAGACTTCATATGCTTGTGCTGTAGCCATGGCAGCGTGGCAATGCATTTGGTATTCGATGCACAGGGATCCAGGGTGCAGGGTACAGGCATAACACTCCAAACATGCTAAATTGCTAACCCCATTGCCTAAGTCTAAATGTATCTACATTCTTTTAATCTACCTCTGTGCATCAACATTAGAGTAGATTTCAGTGATCGGCGCAGAATTCAAGTTTAACTTTTTTGATTCATCTAAATATCAGTGTAGGAGTGACGCCCAAGGTGATCAGATGCACTCACTTAACAAGCTTTACCATCACTGCACTTGGAATGAATAATGTAAAGTCATATTGTTTACCTTTTTCAATGATTTCTCTCCACAGAGCCTGCACCAGTTGTTGATCATAATGTCCGGCACAATGTACTATGGCCAGCTTACACTCAGACAGCTCAAATGCATCAGCAAAGTCACCGTACAGCTGAAAAAATATTACATGATAAACAATCATTTATAAAGGCAGAAGTAGTAGTTGCCTCTGAAGGACCAAATGGCAATTTTAATGAGACTTTAACAGAGTTGCTGAGTTTGATGCTGTCATAAATGCATTTATTTACCCCTTCACATGTTAATTGAAATGTAGGAGTTACATACCCTAAGATCCTAAAATGTGATGTGAACTTAGTTATCAATTGAATTTTGATATCAGGACTTAATAATAATAATAATAACACACATGTATAGAGCGCTTTACTTTAGTGAGATCTAAACTCAAAGAGCTGTACAACATATAAATAAAAGATTAAAGCAAAAATACAACAATGATCATAAAACTACAAAAATAAACATACACAGAGTCAAATGCATATTTTAAAACAAAAAACATGAGATATGAATGTGTATGGCATTAAAAATTATCATGAACAAATACACATCAATTAGATTTCCAAATTAAATAAGTGGGTCTTAAGTCGCAACTTGAACTCCTGAACTGAACCTGCCTGGCGTATGTCCATTGGGAGAGTGTTCCATAATTTAGGGCCCGCGATGGAGAAAGCTCTATTACCGAAAGACTTCATTTTGCTTTTTGGAACAACAAGAAACTCACGGGAGCCAGAGCGAAGGGTTAGCCGTGGGAATATACGGTTTCAGCAATTCAGACACATAACTTGGACCAGTTAAGTTAAGTGATTTATACACGATGAGCAGGAGCTTGAACACGATTCTTTTCTTGATAAGAAGCCATTGGAGATTTCTGATGATGTGACTTATGTGGTCACGTTTCTTTGTGCCTGTAACTAATCTTGCCGCCGAGTTTTGACCAAAATAACACACTAGATGGATTATAAGTATCAGCCATATATCATACATGGTGTTATTAATATATTTGTATCCAATAAAAGATTAATAAAATATCCCTGAAATACATCTTTAGATTTGATTTCTATTTGACACTTAAACATTTTGATTATAATGCTTTTCAATATACCTTTGTTATATCCATGAGTTCTGAGTTGAGTTGTGACAATGCCTCAGTAAACTGTATGTCTTGGCTGGCTATCTTGGCAACAGCTTCAAATACTTGTAGTTGAAGTCTGGCAACCTGTGTTGTACAAAAATATTATAAGTGTAAATTTGTCAAATAATAATAATATAACAGGCAAAAATACAATAATACATGAGCCTTGAGGCGAGACTTGAAGTCTATGGATGTCTCACAGCGAACTGCAGCTGTCAATGAGTTCCAAGCTGTAGCAGCAGTGGTATTGAAATGAAGGTGGGCCTTAGGAATGACGAGAAGACTTGTGTCTTTAGCCAATCTTAATGGCTGAGCAGGAATGTCCAATATGAACTGTTATGAGATGTACGGAGGACTAGGTTTTGTTCAATGCCTTGTAGACATACACACGGATCTTGAATAAAATAAATGTGCTTGTCCACTGGAAGACAATGCAGAGACTTTATTAATTGACCGCATAGAGATATGCAACAACAAGAAGGGTAGAATTTGGTCATACGCAACCAAGAATCCATTTCTGAACAGTTAATGAAGTATACGTTTGCAATCTCACAAATAAAGAGAATCTTTGTGAGATTGGATTCTTGAATCATTGCCGAGATGAACAAATTGTGTCAAGGACTATAACCCCATAAGATTACCACCTTACATCATAGTAACATTTTTGAATTGATATCTCATACTGGAATTTTAGCAAACTCTGCAGCATAATTACTGGAGGAATTATGCAACTTGCATTTCTCTTTCATTGGGGGTAATATTGGATAATCGTGTCTGCTCCATATTTGGTACAAATGGCTCTAAAGAAATGGGCTGACATCTCCAGGGGAAAACAAACTGAGGTTGGTTGATGGTCTATGGTAATTTTAGTAGCTTGAGTAGGTATGAAACAGAAATCAGTGCCAGCTACTTGAACGATTTGAATGACCAGTCACTCAGAAGTTGGATTGCAGTCAACTGCAGCTGTTTAGGTAGTTTTGGACCTACAGTCCTCAAAATAAGTAAATGACCACTTAATAAATATACTCTTAACCCTTTGAACCCTGAGGTATTGGTGGGGGACGGCGCCTCAACCCCGAGTTATTTTGAGGAATAATGGATTTGTTACCCCGAGTCTTACACCCTCTGATTCACCTTGGATTCACCGTCTTCAATAATGACATACTGCCCTCTATCATCGTAAATACATTATTCGTAATAAAACATCGTTCTTATCCGATCTTTATTCTTTTTTAAACGCCAAATTGGCTATTTATAACCGTAATACAATGCATGTCTGTCTACCTGAGAAACATCTGCGCATGCGCATTCATCGCATTTCGTGCTATTTTTGACAGTTTTCTTCTGCCAAATGACATCAAAACACAACGTAAATCTGGCGAAACAAGGTATTTCAGTTCGGGTATAAACATCACATGATTTGAGAGTCATATGACCACTCAAAGTCACATGATCAATGTCACCTGTTCTAAGGCCGGGCCTTTCGGGTTATAGCGATTACTCCGTGCGGCCGCTAAAGCGGCTTTTAGGGTTCAAAGGGTTAACTCCAAAACTATAGCTCAAACATAAAGATATTAAACAATAAAGTTGTAAAGAAATTTCTCTTTTTTAACTTGATACATTATTCAATCAGATCGGTTAATAATTAAGAATGCGACATTGAAGAGGATAGAACAAAGTGCAGTTTACATTTTAACACTTGGGATTTGAACACGCGGGACAGTGTGACAGGTATGTGTATGGGTTGCATTGATCAATTGATGCATCCCCAATCCCCGTCTTACTATCGAGCAGTGAGTTGTTGCTTCCAGTTAATCAATAATCTGCCTGTTGCTAGTCCGAGGCTGCGTGTAGATGAACGAAATGTTTAAATAAAATAAACGGACTTTGTTTTGGTTTAGGGCACATATCTAAGTAAATATTCATTCAATCTTCACGTGTAATATCTCAAAATAAAAACAGGAAATTTCCTTACAACTTTATTGTCTAATTTTTCTACGTAGGAGTTATAGTTTTGGAGTTGAGAGCATATTTATTACCTGGTCAGTTACTTATTTTGAGGACTGTATAGCAATGTGTCCCATTTTTGGCAAGTCATTGCCTATGATTTGGCGTATGACTGATGTGATTGATAATGATGTAAAAAGATCTCTCAGTATGTAACACACATTATACCAAAGAATAATAAATTCGAAAAGTTGCACTGGCCCCAAAATCTGATGTGATATGTTATTGTAACATTCCACACTAATTAAATATGCAACGTTGTGCAATGTGTTTTGTGTTTGGGTGGGGCTGCGCCGGATTGCAAATATTCACCAACGCAACAGATGCACGCCATCAAAGAGACACATCAGGTGCCCATATGTGCGTTGAGACATTACCTGAAAATGAGACGCCGTGCGCCTTGACGACAGAACCGAACAAAAAAAAAGAAGCCAAATACCCCCAGATGAAATGGTGACCACGGTCAAGTCCTTAGTGCTCGGCCTGTGCATTATACCTTTTGATTCGTGAATTTCATTTATATGGTCAAATTAGAGCAAGTAAACGGTAACTAGTAATTGACACCACATGTTATCCATAATATGCAAATAGCTTCACTAACCTCTAGTTTTTCCTCAAGCTCATGAAGAAATTCCCCTTCCGTTGCTGAACTTGTACGTAGGTTGCTACTCTTTGCACACATCACAGCACGGGATAAGTACTCAATGCGCTGCTGTAACGTCAACTCAGTGCTACAAGAACAAATCAATACAGTATTATCAGACCGGTGCCACTGTACACAGACTCCCATTGCCGAGATTGAAGCCTCTAGCATTCCAAGAGTTACATCACGCGTCTAAATTATGCTAATGAGTTACAAGAGTTACATTGCGCGTCTCAATGTCCCTTATTAGGACTTTGGTGCTGTCAATCATAGCGTTGTCAAGATCACGCCTCATCTCAAGAGTTACATCGCGCGTACTCACGCCCACGTGCCCATATATGGGGAGGCTTCAATTTTGCGATTCGAATGTCCTCTCCCATTATATAAACGCCTTGGTATTATGTATTATTAGTATTACAGTTAGAAAAGTAAATGAAACATAAAATTTATAAACAAACAAGATTAAGTTTTTTTCATTCTTACCCATTCAAGGTAAATACAGAAGAATCCATTTTTAAACAAAAAATATGAAAAAGAGAACAAACTTGGCAATGCAATTAAGTTCGATATGAATCTTTCATAGAGGGTCAATATTCCTATGACAAATAACTCTACCTGTTACACCTGTTATACCCGTTATGATACTAATGGACTCTTATATCACCACTAATATGTTACATTCAGACAGTCTGCATAATTCCATGGGACAGTGGGATACTTGATTGTCTTCTTAATTCCATTCTCTCCCCTATTACTCACATTCAAGAAATAAGAGCCATGACCATACAAATACACTCTATAGACTCCCTAAACCTGCCCATGTAATGGTGTTGGTTCTCATGGTGTCTAAAATGGTGTATATTCTGAAACCTGGCATTTGTTGAAATAGAATCACTTCAAATCACCTGCTTGTTGTCAAACCTATTTACACGATGGAAACTAAATGCATTTCGACACAACCAATTATTTGACACAACCATTTTATCCTCACTGAGCCACCCAAGTGCAACCATATTGTTGTTTCTAGAGTATATGTGACCCATCACATCAAAATGGTCATGTTATTGTTAGAGGCCCGATTCAAATCAGAGTTATTGGTATGACTTGAAAGAGCACATTTTAAGCTTTGAAATGATACCTGTTGAGGTAATCGTACCTGTTGAAGGTAATTGGACATTGTAAGCACAAAATATGATTAGAAGAAGCATATTGTTTCCATTAGTATTATTTTTATTATATGTGTGGTGGCATGGGAAAACCCTTCACATGGTCATTTTCTAGCAACTTGGTTTTTCTTTGGCAGAGAGCTTCATACTCTTCTGTGTATAGGACTGTTTACATTTTTCAGAAATTCCATCTAGTACTACAGTTATAGTATTTTAAAGTCGGCAAGTTTAAACGCAACACTAAAATTGAAACTGGCAATTCAAAGGTGTACACAAAACCTTTTAAATGCTATAATAATAATAAAACTACATTGTTATATCACACAGAATAGCTTGTCCTATGAAAAGGACTTTTGATATGAATCTAGTTTTTTGCGATATTAATAACAATTGTAAGTTCTTCACTTTCAAATCTTTACAATGCATTGTCGGAATTCACAAGTGGTTACCATGGTAACAATGTAATTTTACGTAAACATTGCATTTTGCACATAAAATTTGATAAACAAGGTTCAGAAAAGTACAAAAATAAACTTAACATCTGACATTTTGCATAAAAAACTCCTGGAGACTAAAGTTCAAGGTATAATCTCTATCTTGGGACCAAAGTTGGAAAATTGACTTGAAACTCATTTGTTAGGAATATTTGGTATGACCCAGATATCTCAATATTAACACTAGCGACTTCCGACGGGTTTTCCCATACCACCACACATATTTCTCCAAATATATTGGCTTCTATCTCAAAACTGTGTTTGCCGACAACATGTCCTTTTTGACCAACTGGTCACATATTTATATTCCCCTTTGACCTATTCAATACCACATCCACACTTACCTGTGTCGTTCAGCTAATTTGCATAATATCTTAGCGGCGGCGGGATAATTCTTTGTTTTCTCATAGTACTTCCATAGTAGATCTAACATTTCAAGATTGTCTGGCTTATACTGGGTGGCTCTCTTAATGTATGGTTCTACATAGGGCGAGTTTACCTGGGGAGACAAAATGAACATTAGTTGCAATTTAATACTGCTGTAAAATGTGAGCTTTAATTTTTTTCTATAAATATTCTAAAATTTATTTATTTCTTATAATAATGTGACTTTGGAAGATGAAGTGTAAAACTATTTTCTGATAAATTTGTTGTTAGCAGGATGGGGTTGGCATTGGACTCTGTCATAATGATTATATCGACAGCTCATAAACAAAAGGCCTCATTTCCATTTTTTCAAAAATGAGATTTCGATATCAAAATGTTCAGAAAGAAATTCTCTTCCCCGTAACACACAGCCTATCTCCATAACACAACCCTTTCAAAGTTATAGCCAGTATCACAAGGCCTCATCTCTATCTCCCCAATGTGTTTACAAATCTTCAATAGGCTTTTTCTCAAAATTGTCAAAATGGAGATAAGGCCTTTGTTTCTGAGCCCTCGATATGAAGAGATACCTTCTCAGATCAGGTTAAAAACAGTACAACACTGAAGAAGAGGTCGGGAGGGCCTCAATTTTAGAGCAGATTAAAATGCGGTAAAACGCTGAAGAGGCCTCAAAAGCTACGTACCGCTTCTGACTAGACTTTGAATGAAAAGGTGTTTTTTTACATTTATCAATTTTGTATGTGTTAATCAGCAAATACAAGGAAAGGGGCCAAGGTTCTTGCTAGCCATAAGGCCAGAAATCATGCTGGGCCAGCCCATAACCAATTCTCTTTACAGTACACTGTCTGTATCCTATCCATGACTAATGTGGGTGGATGTACTGTGTGTTTGTGTTGTGTATCAATATGTGTATATACCTGATATATTTCTTTTCTAGACAAATGAATAAAACATGACACTGCTTGATTTAAGATTTCAAAGGGAAACTAACCACTAATTTGTCTTGGTCTTATGATAAATCAAATGACCTCAAAACATAAACATAATATCTAAACCATTTGCCTACAACAAAGTAACAAAAACAGCTACAAAGCAAGGATGTACCCGGCCTTTGTAGGATTCCAACCCCTAACCTTAAAAGCCTTAGTTCATTACCTCTATACTCTGTTTGGCCATCTTGAGACAGTGACGTAACTGAACAGGCGCAGCTTTTACGCACGCGTGTGTATCTTCCGCCTTTCAGCGCTCGTGTTTGTACGCCAGCGCCGCGAGTATGCGCGCGCGTTATGTGATGCAATTAGTAGAATACGCGGTTACGTCACTGTCTCGATTTGGCCAAACAGAGTATAGTAGCTTGATTTTAGAGTTAAAAGGAAACTAACTACTAATTTGTCTTGGTCTAAGGATAAATCAAATGACCCCAAAACATATACATCATATCTAAACCATTTCCCAACTACAGAGTAGCAAATAGAGCTATAAAAAGTAAGGATGTGTCCTTTGTAGGACTCCGACCCCTAATCTTAAAACAGGCATGAGAATGAATTTAAATAAAAAACAGGAAACTTGTTAAAAAGTAAGAAAATAAGCGTGAAATGGGCTAAAAAGACAACAAAATGGGCTGAAAACAAATTAAAATGCGGAAATTTGGAATTATCAGGAATATTCTCATGCCTGTTAAAAGCCTTAGTTCATTACCTCCAGTAGCCTCTCTGTGAGTCCTTGATCAACCAGCCAATCATAGAGTGCGACATGAAATAGTTCATCATCTGTAGCCAGTGCTTGCTGCATCATCTCTTCAATCTGTTGATGAAATATGTGGGATTAGTAACTCACCCTTGATCTGTTATAATCATTAAGATTATTTACTTTTTTAGTAGGCAAACAAATTGAAATGTATCAAAAACCTGACATACTTTATATTAAAAACACCATGTAATATTTTAGTCTGCTAATTAAAGGTCTAGCTGGAAATGGAATCGGAAAATTGACAAAAATGGCATGAAAACCTTTCGATTCCATTTTTTATTTTTGATACAAGGATGTCACCCTACTTGCATAAGTGTACGTGTATACGCTATTATTAACGCAAATTATTTAGTGTTTTGATTTAGTCACTTCCACAAAAAGGCAAAGCTTACGAAGGACAGGTATATTGAAGGAATGCTACAAATTAGATGCTACTTCATAAGTCTCAGCCTGTTGTGGGTTTGGGGTCAAGCATGGGCTGGGTAAATCGGGTAGACTGAGTGATGCCAAACTTGTTTTAAAGAAGGATAATATATTAAATGTTACTTACATAAGCTTCAGCCTGTTGGCTTGTCATTTGGTGTGGGTCAGGGGTCAATGGAGGACCTGGTCTATTTGGTAAGCTAGGTGATGCTGGGTGTGTACGACTTGTGTTCAATAATTCCTCCATGATGTCTGTGATGCATTTGTAACACTCAAATCTATAAAAAAATCAAAAAAAATCAAAAATAATCAAATTTAATGATGAAAATGGATAATAGATTGATTTCTTAAGTTTACCTTACAAAAGGTGTACACCACTTAGGTATCACGTGAATAGCACATGGATATTGCATGTACACCGCATTATATAGCCACAGATTAAAATGGGTAACATTTAATAGATCCATTTCTTGAAAGTCTACCTCATTCAAGGAATGGATCCCATGTGTACATCATTTTTCTTTCTTTAAATCTAAAAATTAAAAAGACATATTGCCACAATTGTGCAATTCTAGAGTTTTACATCCATCCATATATAAGCATTAAAAAAAATACAAGCATTTAATAGAAATAGTGAAACACATTTTTCGACATATTTTCGGCCAAAAAAAACAGCTGATTTTACATAATTTGAGAAAAAAAATTCTAAAAGAAATCTTGAAAAATGCAAAAAGTAGGTCGGTCGGGCCATAAAATATGGGTTTTTTTTCCCTCGCCTAATCATTTTTCTGGTTGTTTGCCTGGTTTATGGGATACATACTAAAATTGAAAAATTGAGCCTACCTTGCCATAAAGACATTCTTTCCTTGTAAATCTTCTGGTGGTTCTCCATTCTTATAGAAGTGTATCGCTAGATTCTGTGGGTCACGTTTACCGGCAGACGATAAACACAGGTCTACGACGCCATCGTAAAAACGAGCTGAAAATAACACAAATTAAATATTTACATTTACCATTTGACAACATCAGGTTAAGAATGAGTCACATCCTTCACCTAATGCTTGAAGAACTTGTGTGCCATTGATTTTTTCTTCTTGAAGAACTTGTGTGCCATTGATTTTTTCTTCTTGAAGAACTTGTGTGCCATTGATTTTTTTCTTCTTCAGATTGGAGACAATTTCAGAGGTAACGCCCTATGATATACTTTCAGTCGCTGGTCTTGTGATTTCATGTCATTCGAGTGGACTATGATACAAATCGCTCTCAGCTACTGGACTGATTACTGACATAGTTCTATCAGTTCCAAATTGGCGAGAAATATTCGTTTTTTATCTATCTGCCGCAAAAGTAATCAAAGCGTATAAGCGCGATTTTGGCATACGCAAGCGTCGTGCATACAATGACACTGCGACAATGCGTGCGTTTTGCGCAGGACACTCTTCTGAATTCATTCACTGTTGTAAAAAGGTTTCACCAAATTAGGAACTGACTGAACATGTTACACATGTTGGATTAAGGTCAACTGCTGCAATTTGGGCCTAGTGACCTGTTATGACCGGTCCTGACTTTTGACAAGGCACTGCTGACTCATCATCGCACAGCAACCCTACCATTAGGCATAGCACACATAAAATTCAAATAATTGAGACAAGTACAAAATTGGTGTCAAATGAAAGATTGAAATGAAAGATTATTTTCCAAAAAGAATTATGACAATCGGTGAATGCATTCTTGTGTTACGGTGTTTTGAAATACTCTGAAATGGCTAAAAACCTGCCAAAAACAGTAACAATGCCCCAAAATAGAATTTTTCAGAATTTTGAGATCTCAATTTGTTAATAATGTAACATTCAAAACACCATTTACACATATTTCTTAACAATTGAATATCTATATACCATGTTAAATTTAAAAATACGGTAACATTATATTGCATTAAGCTAAAATAACCTAGTGAAATTGGTCAACTGACCGCAATCAAAAAATGACTAAGTCCAGCTAATTAATATGCGTAAATGTTATAAATCCAGAAGTGTATATGTAAGGGGAATACCTATAAGGTTCCTGAAATGTACACCAAAAGGGTTCATGTTTTCCCTAGATGTGCCCTTTTTGGTTTGGTTTATTGGATGATAGTTTAATGATGACAGTTGGTTGTGGGCAAAAGTGGATTCTGGAGAAGAACTTTGTTACATTATTATTTGATACATTTTGATAAATGAATGTATAATTGACCTTTCTCCACAGTAAAGAGTATATCGTCAGCCTGCTTCGATAATTGCCTAACTCACTTTTCAGCAAAATTGAGTTTTTTGCATAAATCATGACTTCATTACATTATGCACATGCTGTTATTATACCTAAGTCATTGACCAATCAAAAGTGTTGATAAATGAAGAGCTTTGTTGCAAAAGGGCCACCAGACCACTCCAACATGTTACTCATTTTGCATTATTGAATTTGCATTGACAAATCCATGGAATTAATCAAATTATTGTATGGCTGTGTTCAACTGTTTCTATATGACTTGGATTAGTGCATCCATGCACGCCAATTGAGGCATGAATATCCATCCATCCATCAATAATGCAAAATGAGTAACAGGTACACAGGTAACAGGTTTCATACTTTTGTTGTTTTCTAAGAACTAGAAAAAATGAGTTAGGCAATTATCGAAGCAGGCTGACGATATGGCACTATATGTCAGACACATTGTTGATTCTCATAACTCAATTCACTTTATCAAGGTGACTTTAAAAATTTCAAAGTTATATAATTTGTTTAATCTCGGTGAAATCCGTAAAAATCTATGGGGTCCGGAAAATCTTGAGTCAAATACACCACTCTTATCCGACCAATCAGGTGACAGGGATATTGTCACATGTCATATTACATAATTCCTACCTTGATGGTACTCTTGGCAGACTGCAACCAGGTTCAACTGCTGGCTAATTTTCTTAAATAACTGGAACAAAAATATTTAGAAGAATAGTGTCATATTCAGACGCAAAAGAATGGATAAGTAAAACAATAGTTTCTCCAATATACTCAATTGTGCTCTCCCCTCTATGAAACATTAGGCCTGAAAGTGCATAATAGGCAATGTTGAATTTGGTTAAATAAAGATTCATTATACCTCATAAATATTTATTAGCTTATAACTGTATTAATTTGCCAATTCCGCCAACCAAATCCCTGCGTTCGCGTAATCACACCCACACAAGGGAAATGAACACGCAAAACTTACTACTGAACCCTTTTAACTCTCGATGAAAAATCTTCAGACGCCACAAGCCAGAATCACCACTACGACATGCTGCAAACTGTGCACTGTGTGAATGAGTATCTAGTTTGTTCATGGTCGTACAATCTGTGGTAGAAGTAGTAGAACTTCTGCCCAAGCAAGATTGGAACTTAGTTTGAACAACACTCAGTCTTTGGAAATTATTAAAAGGTAAGTCAATTTCTGTTTATTAAGAGTAAATATTTACGAGGCACAGTTAACCAAATACAACATGGTTTATTTTGGGAAAGCAACTGCTTATCATGGAGTAGGCCCAATCATTCAATGCCATAGTCTTCAGTACTTCCCCTTTAACCATGTTGTATTGGCTTATAGGCCATCATCAATTGTTAATACAAATATTTTAAATTATATTTACCTCAAGTGATTCCTGCAGCATTTTGAGTTTGTTAGATCTCGTCTGGGCCTGCATCGAAGCTTTCAGGAGCTCACTGGCCTATATAAGCATGAAATACAAAAAAACAACGATAAAAGATTAGTACAATGCCTGATAAAATTAACTCGCTCAATAATCGGAACTATTGAGAGGCTATAAACGACGTAAATAGGTGACAAACCATATCAACAAAGAATTTGTGGGTTTTGGCAGGCAGATGTCCTAATTTTTGAAGCAATTTAGATAAAAAAATGTGCACCCCTGGCTGGCTGTAGAAGTAGTTTTCTAAGTCAATATCATAATTTACCCTACTGCTTACTATTAAACATATCGTTACCTTCCTAACTCATTTATTCTAGTTTTGAGTAAACAAAAATATATCTTTCAAGCATATGTTTACGAAACATATTTGGTGAAAACACCTGGTTTAGAGATAATTGAACCTCTTCGGATAAAAGTGACTTAGACAAAATTTATTTTTATCTACTGGTGAGCTCAAATTGGCTGAAGTGAATTAGGCAGTTATTATAGCAGGGTGACAGAATGTGATGCAGTACATCAAATGGTGATGCAGCACATCAAAAGGGGGGACTTTACGGCTGTGTTTTTTCAAGATATAGATGAAAACAGACAGAAAAAAAGAAAATAATAAGAATTTAGGAGTCATTTTCACTCATAAAATCTGAGTGCCATGATCAATTTTAATACATTTGGTGTCATTTTAAAGCTTAGAAATTGCTCTAAGAGCACACGTGATAAACTCAAAATTGCCTTCAATTGCAAAGTCCCCCTTTTGATGTTCTGCATCACATACTGTAAAATGAAGGACAAACATCCTGCGTTTACTACTGATAGCATCTGTTGTGGCGTTGCCTCAAATACAACAAATAATGAGGGCTGTTATCAGTAAACCAATAATTAAACCTGCTTACCTTGGAACATATGGCGTCTTCTTTACTATAAAGCGAAGGACAAACATCCCTCAGTTTACTACTGATAGCATCTGTTGTGGCGTTGTCTCCGATGTAACGATTAATAAGTGCGGTAATCAGGGCACTGCAAAGCTAAATGAAATCAAAATACAAATACAATTTAAATTTAGTGGTTACTTATCCAAAAGATGAAGAATTCATTCATACAAATTTGATATTTTCAATATAAGAGAGCTCCATCCATATATGACAGTGACACCCACATGGCAAATCTTCACTGATATAATGGTAGTTTCCCCCATTAACTACACTCACTTCCTTTAATCCGCACATTGATCCACCAGACATAAAAAAAACCAGAAATGTTTTTTACTAAACAATCAGCTTATAGCTTACCAAATAATAATTTAAAAAAAGATACTTTGAGACAGATTCCTTTAAGGCCAAACGGAGAAACCCTGTGTTACAGGCCACGTTGATGATACTTTGTCAACATTTGTAGAATTTATAAAACATATTTTTAGATATTTTCAATTTGTTAAAGAAAATGTCTGAAAATTTACCAGAATTTTCAAGAACAAATTCTGACCCCCTCAAAAACACCCAACCCCTAAAAAACCCAACTGACAATCGTACTTGAGAGGTTGTTCTGCCTGTAGAACTGGGCCCCCCCACCCAGTGGCCTATGCGCTCTTCTCCCTTCCTTCCTTTCCAACAACTTGCTACCATCCTTACCTCTTTTCCATTAAGTACAAGTTCCCTGAGTGTCGTCTGCCGCAACTGCTGCTGAATCTCCTGTGAATAAAAAACACAAACAACAGGTCAGGGAGGAGAATTAGAAACAAGTGTACTTTAGATCCCAGATACTGGTATACCAGTATTGCAGGATACTGGCATATGAAATTTGCCAGTATCGCTCAATATTGTTGTTACAGTATCGTCCGATACTGGCACACCAAATTATGCTCCAGTAGTGATTTGTCCCAGATTTGAACATAATTGTGTTCAAGTATTGCCCGATACTGGAACATTTTATATGTGCCAGTATCGTCCCATACTGGGACACTTACTTTGTACCAGTATCGAACGATACTGGGTGTTCAAGTATCGGACGATACCTGGGACCTTAAGTACACAACTTTTCCGAGAATTCTTAGACAGATTAATGTTTCTCTATTTATAATCAGATAACAAATTTTGACATGATCATTAAGATAATCCTACAAGGCAAAATAAATTACAATATGTAAACTTGTGCCATATTTCATAACAATAAGAAACATTGTTTGAATATGACTCTGAACTATAATTTTGGAAACTCTGCTTGATTAAAATGAAACTAGTATATTTCAAAGAGTTTTATAAAATATGGAATAGCTCCTACAAATTTGATTTTAAAATTAAGACCAACTTGCACTTTAAGACAATATAATCTGAACAAGAGTTGCTTTCAATGGACAGTGTTTTTTATGTTTAAAGTATTTAGAATGACTGAGTGGCATAATACATTTGTTATTAGGATCAGCATCAGTATGGTACAGGAAATGATTGTGCACTCAGTGTCGTACTGTGTTCAGCCTTCTGTTTCACTCAGTGCGCACAGCAGCCTCAGCGTTAATCCCATAATATATAATAGATAGGGTTTTTTCTTTTGTTCAGATACAGTGAGGTGAACTACGAACATGTACATTACAAAAAACCTTAATAATAATGATGATATAGGTTGGTTGAGGAATTTAACCCGGGATTCCTGCATGGGTGCCTACAGGGTGAGTCAAAAAGAAGTTATACGGATTTGAATATTTTGTCCTGAGAAAGAAAAAGAAAATTGACCTAAAACTCAAGCGATATTTTGATAATGACTGAAATCGATTATTCCTATCCAGAGTTACAGCTATTTTACTAAAATAACCCATTTTATTAGCTGTCCACCGATACTTAAAACAGAACAAAGTAAAGAAAATGTTTAAAACTCATATCAGGAAGTATTTGTTTTATTCCTCATAATGCAAAATCATAGAATCCGTCAAAAAGAGAAGGTTAAAGTCTTATTGTAGTCACTGATTATTTATTTTAGGCACACCATTCCCACCTGTGTTTGAAACTCCCTGGCTTTAATCTTATTTGAATATGAATGACCGTGTGTACATTTTGCTGCCCACTTAGAGTGGGTAGATATCAAGAGAATTAAGCGTTCCATGGACAGCTACAAAAATGGGGTTCTTTTATTAAAACAGGCATAGCTCCTGATATAATTGATCGATTCCAATGATTTATTTTGTCATATGAGCGGAATAAGTTGCTCTTTGAATATGTGTCTCATTGGTTTGTCAAATATGTTTGGTCTATTTTTAAACAAATATTCATTCCCGTACAACTTCTTTTTGATTTGTGGCCACTATGCTAAACTAGATTAACTGTTTCGGCAAAGTCGTTGATAAAGATATATTTAGTATGGAGTTATTCAAGCATCAAATTTCTTACGCGTTGCTAATCCCCATACTTCTTTCGAAAGTATAATAATGGAGCGATTAGCATTTTAAACAATGGGAATTGTTTATTAGGACACCAGCTTCTTATTGGTGTTGTTCAATCTCTAATCGCTCCAGTATTACGTGCGCTAGGGGTGTGAAAATGGAGCGCAAAATGTCGCAAGTTGTACAGTGGTTCTCTGTTTAAAATTGTTACAGGCCGAAACGCTATGCAATGCGGGAAGATCATCGAGGCTGCTGTGCTCAGTATGATACTTGGGGCACATAATAGTTTCCTGAACCAATCCTCTGCTTTATCTAATAACTAATAATTTGACCTCTTCAATTATGCAATACTTACAGGGGCAAGTGTAGCAGCGATAGCATGGAATTGATGATAGCAGAGTAATTGTAGTAGGGCTAGTACCTCACACGTAGCAGATACCAAATGACCCATGTTGACTAATGCCTGCCTTTCAACAGTTTGTGCTTGAGCTGAGGAGAAAACATACAAGAGTCTTTTTACTGTGGACCATTTATAAGTGAAAATCTAAAGGATACAATAAGTTATAAATTGATTTCACTAATCCCATAACCTTCTTTAATCTTCTTCAAGTTTAGAACAGTCATGTTCCTATTTTACAAGATGCTCTCTGTTCTCTCTCTGTCATGTCAGGGTTGTCACTGGACCAGCTAACTGTTCATGTAAATTATGTCATGGATCATTTTCTAGCTGTTTTGAAAGGACAAAGGCACAGTTTCTCTATTTTGTGTGCTTGTTGGCAAGACCTCGAATTCCGGTTGGTTAGTTAGCCTGCGTGCTGGTGACTGGTGCTGCTGCAGACTAGTGCCTACCAGTGTGGTGACAACCCTGCTTTCTGTGTAGTTGTGCTGATCCTATAGACGATGTCACATGTTACGTCACAGCTGCCAAGCAAACAAAAGCTTGCCTGCCGATGTGCGTGCGAATTGCCTGCCAACAAAAGCTTGCCAGCTTGTAAGTGCGCGCATTCGAAGGTGGTGTCCATTACAAACCATACACTAAACCAAACCAGTCATCTGTAACAACAGCAGTCAATACATGTTCCCAATGGATGGAATGGAACTGGGTACTTAACATTGTTGATCAACAAGAGGTGACATGGTCTATATATTCTATATTCCCCCTGCCCTCTTTGTATTTCACTAACATAATGCTCTCAGTTCCCTTTTCAAGTGTATTTGCAAAGATACATTTTCTCATACCTTCTATACGCTACTTGCACAGTACAGATGGAACCATTGAAAGCGAGGCTCTCCCCTCACCATGCACTATCACGCCACACTGCGTCGTGGTTTCACGCAGGTTTATGCATCGCATGACGCGGCTGGGCGCGCATGCTCTGAGGGGAGGGCCTCGCTTTCATTCTAAAATGGCGATTGCGTGCAAGTAGGGTATATGCCCTGTACCCATACACTGTCCCCTCTTTATACACCACTTACCCGATGCCCTATGTTGCTCCCTTTCCCTGTGTAGTTGTGTAGATGCCATGCCCCCTATTCCTCCTATGGTAACATCCGGTCTAACAAGGCCCATAACAGGTGATCCAAACCTGGATGAAAAAACCCCATAACCATACAAACTGTGAGCATATGCAATAATGTTATAATGTATCTTACCTACAATACTTTACTACATCAAGTGCTCTCGAGATTTAAGAAATTACGAATGCATGTATGTAAAAATATAATGCAACCTAATCACATGGAGACACAGTGCGAACTGGGTATCACATGTGTCACGGTTTTATCTGAGGGAGATTATGAATTGGACTTTGCTGTCTCAAAATTATCCACGTCGCATCATTATCATCATACTATGCACCAAATAATATGTCTCTTGCTGTAGAACTATGTAAAATTGTGAGTCACATTTGTGACTTGATCAAGCGGAATGAGTTATATATGTCGGGAATATTGATTTTTGAGTTATAGTAAAAAGAAGTGACAAATTCTTATGTTTTAAATTGTTTTCTTAAGGTTTTCTCAGTTGGTAAATTGTTTGTAACTTGGAGACTACAAGTTCAATTTTAATGTGGTTTGGACCACACTGAAGCATTTTCACCTGCTCTTAAATGATCAAAATTGAAAACTGCCGACATATGACTCATTTCGCTTGATCACATCACATTTTTCAACTACCTCAAAAACTGCACCTAAGATTGAACCCCATAAGATGGAGTTGCATCTCAACTTGAAAATGAGAAGCAATTTGCACCTCCAGGGGAAAGAACTATAATATACGGTGTGCCATATATTCGTGCACCCCTTTCGGCCGAACGCATCTGACTGTAAAAAATTCTAGCATAGCGCCATCTCTTGAATACTCCGCCTGGCTGTTGCGTGTTGCTATTACTTCATGGAATAATCAATAGACGGCGCTATCATGTCCCCGCTAGCAGCATAGCCTGGGGATATGCAATATCACCTATACACAAAACCATGCACCTCAGGCAGTGAAAAAAATGGCGCGTACAAAGACCAAAGAACAGTGGCCTGGTAACTCTCCAGACATGGATCCAGTGGAGAAATTGTGGGCAATTTTGAAAGAGAAAATCTTTGCAACACCCTACTGCACTACACTACCCCAGCTGATAGCTAGAGTCAAACGTGTTTGGCAGGAACTAGACCAGAACAAGGATCTTCTTGCTTCATTGGTGGACAAGAATTGGACAGAACGAGTGTCGGAGGTGATCGAGCACCATGGGGACAATAACTTTAAATAAATAAGCAGGATCAGGTTGTTAAAGTCTCTACTAACTCTAAACACTTCAAGGAATAAACCAATACTCTGAAAAAAAATGTAACTTTAATTTTAAATCATTATATGTGACTTTTTTTTTGGGGGGGGGGGGGTGCACGAATATATGGCACACCGTATAGTTTGTAGGGCTACGTTTTTTGTATCTATTCATCTCTATCTCTGTGCAGCACTGTCATCAGAGCATATTCAAATAGTCTCACAATTGAGTCATGGTCTAGATTGTTTATAGTACTTACATCTCCCCAACTGCTGTGAATTGTGAGTTGCGTTGCAAGAACTGCTTGAGGGCAGTCAATTCTTCCAGCGCCCATGATAGTTCATCGCTTTCAAAGCTACAAGTCAACTGAAAAAATTAAAAAAAGATAACATTATTTTTAGTCTAAATTTTCTGTTTTGTCTTTTTTGTGGTGTCATGCTTTGGGCAATTTTTTTCAAAAAGTATAATGATGATAAGGCATTAAAGGTGCTCTTTTTAAATATAACAAAACTTAGCTGTTGCAGCCCTTTATGCCCATAACATACTTTCAGTCGCAGGTCGCCTAATTTTAAGTTGCTTGAGTGTACAGTGAAACACAAATCGCTCACAGCTACTTCATAGATTGAATGACCAGTCGTGCACGAGTTGGATTGAAGTCAACTGCAGTGATTTAGCGACCTAAATTGCATTCAATTGAACAACAAATGATGTAAAACATGTCACTGGGAACAACCTGAATCGTTCAGCAAACCTTAGTATGCAATTAGACTGGGTCCCCGCGTCCTCTATATGGCCACCATCTTTGAAAATGGCGGACCAAAAAGAGGGACTGGGTCAATTGTACGTCCAAAAAGTGTGCAGCTACTCGTGGAATTCCACAAGTATTTTGCATATATGAATAAGCATACCAATACCGAGCATGCACATTCATACACAGCAACAACAGAAATAGCATCTGATTGGTCCAATTCAAAGACAGTGCATCGAACGATCGTCACGCTGCGTCCCGCGGGAGGCAAACGTGCGCCCTATCGCGTCGTACAATGCCGCGTGAAACTACCGGCACATTGGTGCGCGAATAAGCTCATGTTTATTCACAAGTTTATCAGCGCACACTTTTGGAACTGTATTTTTTCCAGTCTTCACATTTGAGCACCCTCGCAGGGGCTGTGTGTAAAATAGGGAGGACATGAGAGTCGAGTCTAGTATGCAATCAGTATTAGCCACATTGCATGAGATTGTGCAGGGGAGCTGGCAAAAGGCAAAGAACAGATCACCAGAACCAGAACAGATCACCATGGATATTGGATACACATATTATCTACTTACCCATTTCTGCTGTGGCAGGGCCTTCATTGGAAATGTTGTTGGTACAGGAAATTCCATTACAGTATAGGCCTCCCATATGCTCCTAAAATATATAAATGTAAACAATTTGAGATTTTTTCCCATTAACATAACATTAACATAACATAACAATTAATATTTATATAGCGCTATTCCATCTAGATCATAGCGCATGTAACACATCAGTACACAAAATACATTTAGCATGGAAAAAGGTGAGTCTTTAGACTACAACGAAAATGAGAGATATTGTCAGTTTCTCTTATGGTACGAGGGAGATTGTTCCATGCCCGTGGACCAGCTACACTGAAAGATTTCTGACCCAAGACCTTATTTGTCCTAGGAACATTTAGGCGAGTAATGTCATTTGCAGAACGAAGAGCTCTTCGAGGAACATATGGTGACAGTAAATTGCATAAATATCCAGGTGCAGTATTGTTCATGCTTTTGAAGACAAAAAGACAGAGTTTGAATTGAATCCTTTCCCGTATGGGCAGCCAGTGGAGTTCTTTAAGCGTGGGAGTAATATGGTCACGCATG
The DNA here is from genome assembly GCA_035610835.1 of Ophiura sarsii. NCBI lineage: Eukaryota > Metazoa > Echinodermata > Ophiuroidea > Amphilepidida > Ophiuridae > Ophiura > Ophiura sarsii. The sequence goes on along the minus strand of CM069448.1, from coordinate 10,481,557 downwards.
GATATGGAACATATCAACCGAGCGGCATTGTTCTGCAATCTTTGAACTCTGTTCAATTCATGTTCCGTAGCACCAAAGAGAAGAAGATTACCATAGTCAAGACGAGAGATAACTAAAGCTCTAACGACATGATGAAGAGTGTCTTTATCAAGGTATCGCTTTATTCTACGGATGTTTCTTAACTGGTAATGTGTAGATTGACAGAGGCTAGATATTTGTTTGGTCATGGTCATATTTGCATCAAATTTTACACCCAGGTTCCGAACAGACAGCGTTGGTTCAATATATGCATCACCAATTGCCAGTGACACAGGTGGCAAGCTCTGGAGAAAATGGGGTGATCCAAACACAATAAACTCGGTTTTGCTCTCATTTAATTTCAACATGTTAATGGTCATCCATTATTTCCTAAATTAAGGTATAATAATCTTTCAAAATCAAGCATTGGTCAACATGGGTCATTTAGTACCGGCTAATTATGAAGTGCTAACCTTACTACAAAACCTTTTGAATATTTGTGGACATTTTTGAAAAAATAAATAAAATAAATTACCAAAAAATAATCATAAGTAACAAAATATACAATGCAATTTCAACTCTGGTATTTAGCATAGGGATTATGGAAGAGAGTTTCAAATATGACTCAGCATTTATGTGTGAGTGTTGTTATTATAAACATTTAGATAAATTAGACATTTCAGACCAATTTTAAGCTAATTTTGACATTTCAATTCACGCCAGTTTGTCTTGAGTCTCCCTATCATTTAGCCTCATACCTTGTTATTCTACAGAAATACAGACACAACCCTTTGAATTTGCCAGAGTATTCCACATCTTGTGATTGGACAGCGACGCCTCCAGGCTGCTGTTGTTGATTATATTGTTGTTGTTGCAAAACGCCAGGAGTGCCAAATGGGGTTGAGGCAATGTTAGGCTGTAATCCTGTATTCAAGCATGAGAATGAAAAAAACATGAAAAAACCTGAAAATGTGCATGAAATTGGGCTAAAAACAGGCTGAAATTAAAAGAAAGTGAGGAAATTTGGACCAAAAAAAAGGAATTTCTATTAAAAAAAGGAAATCTTCATGTCTGTGTATTGATCAAATGAGTAAAATCCAATCAAATGTAAGATGAATATACTGGCACTTAGCAATACATGTGCATGATAATTTCACAATGCCATACAAAATTAAAAGAAGAAACGTAAGGGGTCCAAAAACACCCGTTTTACAGGCCGCAAATGATCCACATTTTTCAATCTGCCACATTATTTTTCTTAATTTTGAAAATATTGAAAATGTTTAATTTGTTCAATTTGAAAACTTTTGGATAGATTTTTATGGAAATGAAAGATAAAAAAAACCCAACCATCCGACTGACTCTGAGTCTGTGGAACAGTGAATTCTTGAGAAAACAAATTGGTTCAGGTAATATCATTAACCCGCATAATAAATTTAAGATCATACATGTAGTAACCTATTTTTGGGCGCACTACATTCATAACAAATTAGAGCACTAGTGCATCAAATATTTATGGACACCTGACTGTTATACAACATTCATACACTCTCATTAGTACCAAAACAATAAAGCAAGAAACAAAAATATGCAGAGTGCATTGCGCACCACACGCTTTGTTTTGATTCATTGTTTACGCAGCACAGGTTCGCCATTTTTTACTGTGGGTGATATAAAACTAGATAACATGTTTTATTTGTTATCAAAGAGATTAAAAGTACCCACAAAATTGTAAATTCTGATTGGCATTATCGTGTATGAATTACATCAATACGTGCGTTGCGTATGTTTGTTTCTCGAAAAAATTGGAAAAATCAATGCACTTGCGCAAATGTTGATATGCTCACAATAGCACTCTCCCTACGGAGTGGTGCCATTATTCACACATCAACATCAGCGTGTGTGCATTGATTTGACTAATCTTTCTTGAAACAACAAATTTATTGACCTATAATCGATCAGAAGGAGATGGGTGATAACATATTGTCGGCAACAACAGATCTGGCGTGGCGGTAGGGTGTACATCATGAACATCCACAAGTATGGTGGGCATTATACATTGTTGTGATGTCCACTAATTGTGCAAGGGAAAATTGGGAGTTAACTAGGGTTAGAATAAGTATTAACTCTAGTTACTGAGATTACACTTGACATCTCTTAGTATTAACTTGAGTTGAAATAACGATTCCTTTGGTTAACTCTGGTTATCTTAAACATGCATTGAGCTCGATATAGACACATTTGAGACAAACTAGGCATAAATTACTCAGTTATTTCTAATCAAGCATCACCTTGTATTGTTCTTGATATCAAACTACTTGGGGTTAACTAGGGTTAAGTAATGGTTAACTTGGTTTAAACCTACCGTGCATTGGACTTGCTAATGAAGGACTTCCCACAGAACCTTGAAGACCATGACCAACCATAGGTGTAGTACTTGCTGAAATTTAAAACAAAGTATAGACGATGTCACTTGTAAAGTCCCAGCCGCTTTTATTGCCTGCCGATGTGCGCACGAATTGCCGGCCATACAAAAGCTTGCCTGCAGGGGTGTGCATGCGCATGTGAAGGGGGTGTCCATTATAAACCATAGACTAAACCAAACCATCCATATATATTCAATAGCAGTCAATACAACAGTCAATGCATGTTCCCCATGCATGGAATGGAACCAAGCACTTAACATTGTTGATCAACAAGAGGTGACATGGTCTATACCCACTTGTTTTAACTAAAAGGTAAGAAAGAAAATGCTTGTTCCATGTGTAGTTGTGAAGAGATACAGCAGCTCATAAGTTATAAGGCCACTTAGGTTGTGGTTTAGAAAGTTTATAATGGTGGACATGACTACTGCCAATAGTGTGCTCATCTAATCTATAACTGTAACAATTTACAGGGTGAGTCAAAAAAAAGTTTACCCTAATTGAAAAAATCAAAAATAAAATTTCTGACCACAAAATCAAGGCAAACACAACTTTAAATGATTGCGCCATTTCTTTGCTATCGTCTGGAAAAAAAATCATGTTATTTGATGATACCGTTAAGTAAATATGACTATTTCTGTACAGGAGCTGTTTTTTCACCAAAAACACGGTTTTTAATTTCAAGCTTAACAAGCTTAATAATGTTTACTAGGATTATGATGTAAAGCATTACACATCTTGTTTATTAAAAGAATTAAGTAGACAATAGACTTGTTCAAAATAGTCTCCTAATAGATTAAAACATGAAATATGGATTAAATCGTATCACCACTGTCAGTTAATAAATAATAATTGCAAGGATTAAATAGTTCGCAAGGGATATTCATAAACATGATAAAACTAGATGAGGATATTGAATAATGTCACCAGTGACTATCTGATAATGTGAATAATAAACGATATATCGTTTATTATTCACATTATCAGATAGTCACTGGTGACAATTTTATAGTATTTTGATAAAATCAATAAACATAATATTGCACTTATTTTTCGTAAATATGTCCGATTAAGTAAACATTATCCTTGAACCAATCAAAAATTGTCAATGTCCACAGTAAGACTAGCCAGGCTATGTTTTTGTGTGGAAACCGGGGGAGGGGGACAAAGTATGAAGTTGTTATCCAAAAAATTGCCGCAAAACCCCCGAGATTCGATCCCCGGACCCTCTGATCACTGCGCTACGTCCCCAACCACTCAGCTAACCTGCAAACGCTAGCCCGGGCAGCAATTTCGTACATACAAATCAGCTTGGTTGATGACATCATCGAATTGAATGTTGTAGCATGCGCGTGGACATTGCTTTTTGCAGTAGTGAATGGGACGTAGGTTCCAGGAAGATTAGGGATAATAATGATCATTGGTCATTATAATCACGCAAAAGTGGTCCATTTTCAAGGATCAATCTTCATGCCGACCGTTATTGCGCAAAAATAACGAGTCATTGTGAAAAGACCTTATTTTAAGGTACAATATTGTTTTCATAACACATGCTTGATATAGCAAGACATAGTACAATGACTTACCAAATCTGGGACCAAGATTAGCTGCAGGCATCGGCTCCACAAACCCTTTCATTCTTGCGTCTCCGCCATAGTGGAAGAATGCACTGGTGGCCCATTCCATGATCTGGGCGTCACTGGTGGCGCGTGAACACGCCAGGATTAGACAGGTGGCGCATGCTTGATCCTCCTAGTTTAATGGATTTGATTGATCGGAGATATGAGATATGAACAACATTGTGAATCTAAAATTGACAAATTGACCTCTTTCCTCGACCCATCCTTGACATTGTCATCCACAATATCTTCAAACAAAGAAAGGATCTGATCTCAACAACTTCAACAACAATTATTGTCACACAATTAATCAGTAAGCAATGGTAAGAATGGGATGTCCACTAGTCATACTTTCAAACACAGGGCTGTGTCCTATTGGGGAGTGTGTCATTCTAAATATGGTAACTACACCAATCCATACTTATGCCATCGAAAAAAGTTCTCCATAGCATGACTTTCTGTAGCCTTGGTCCAGGCTGATCGGTGAACTACCACTTGAAATTGTCATCATTTGGCTGAAATCTCATATTAGCCTGTCACATAACTGCGCCAAACTGCGCCAACTTGGCGCAAGTCTATGCAACACATTGCAATTGACTCGTTAACAGTCTACACTTTCAACTGGGATTTATAGCCGCAGTTAGTATTCATGGTATTGGCTTGGTGGTTCTAGTTTTCCACATGGATTTCAAGAGAACAGTGTATTGAGGATCAATTATTTCATGAATTCCAGAAGAACAGTATATAGAGCAGGGGTGGGCAACCTTTTATAATGAGTGGGCAAGATATAAGGAGTGAAAAATTGACTGGGCCGCACCCAACCAAATTTTCTAGCAATGACCTGCTGTTAATTTCAAACCATTGATTCTGAAGATTTTCAAGCAATAGGTGTGTGTGTGCTTAATAATCTATATCTTCACAATAACGCAATCTCAATACAGTACAGATGACAATCAATGGGGAAAATAGACCTACGCACGTTGAGGAACATCATTTGTGCCGATAAATGCTAAGCAGCTAGGATGGGCCATTCATATAGTCATTGGACAGTTTATTTGGCAGTTTGCAAAGTAGATAGGACCAACCAATGCATAAATTGTTATCATTGTTATGGATTTTTAACATTCCTAGGAATTGTAATATCTAAAGACAATTCACAAAAACTTGGGTCAAATCTAGACTCTCTGGTCCCATATTATTCAGCAATTACCTCTCTCGGCTGGTCCACATACCTCATGATCCACACTAGCTGGTATAGATATCCTATAAAGGGGGAGTGAGAGGGTGTTTTGATTTCATACATGTTACAATATACATACCTTATGTAATCTAAAGAAGCTCTCCACAGCATGGCTTTCTGGTCCCATGTTATTCAGCAATAATTGTCTCAACTGGTCTACAGGCCTTAGTTTGCTCACCATGTAACTTCCCTAAAGAATGAATGAAAGAAAAGACCATGTTAGAGATATTAGCTGCTGAATCCATCCATACTGTGCATTAAAGTTATTAGAAATAAGTACTTCTAAAAACACCAGAAACAGAAGTAGCCGAGGATCAGTGGTTATACTTTATTCCGTAACAACACGGTGCATGCATCTATTTGTAGAATATAGGTTTTATAAACATCACATGCTTGTACCCATTGAATGTGTGTTGCACTTATTTGAGTTTCATCACCACTAATAATAATATGAAAAGTTACTTAGGCCTAAAAAAAAGGTATGATTGGCCTAACCCGACCGACCCTAAATACATCGCCGACCCTGAATATTTTTTATTATTTTGAGGGAGACAAAATAAATAAATAAACAAAATATTTAAAAAAAAATAAAAATAACAAAATAAATAAAAATTGAACAAAGTATTAAAGTTTCTGACTGTTTGCTTTCATTTTCGGCTATTTTAAGTCCCCCCATCGAGATGAAAAGTAGCTGATTTAAAAAAAAAAAATCCCGACGACCTACCGTATTTGTTTTTGTCATGTTAGGCCAATCAAACTCTTTTTTTTTAGGCCTTATGATAGTTCAAATCAATTTGTGATACAATGGGACTCATCTATCTATATAACCAATCATAAACATTATTCTTAATCTGAACCTTCCTACACATTATGTCACCATCATCGGTGACCGGTTGTCTGTGTGTCACTCTATTTTGTTCCTAAATGATTATCTGTAACATTTTATGTTGCTTTGTGTGATAAATCATGGCATCAATATCAAACGCTATCATAATCCAATGCCATAGGACATACATCTGATTGATTGGTTATTACACTATGGATGCTGGAAAGAATATAAGCAGGCATACAATGATCAAGGTACCAGTAAGGCATGACTGAACCAGATGTTGTGAAAAGAGGTTTCTTCCATCACTCAAAAGCCATCTTACCTGTGAGCTCAAGAGCACAAAGCGAGCAGATGGCTCTGTGTGTTGAGTGACTACACTTGGAGGATCTGGTTGGCCTGGATGAAGTCCTTGTGTTACTCTGTCGGGGCGTTGAATAGTTGGCTGCTGTGGAATCTCAGCTATCACCCACGTACGGCTGTCAATTAAGTGTGTCACCTGGGATTGGGTAGGTAGAGAAATCATTTCAATATTTGTGTGCATTGTGGAAGGGTCATTTGTGTTTACCGGCTAACGAGGACACAAACCTGTTTTTAACAACCATGGAAACACTGTGGACAGTCCTCGGTTTTCTGCTACATGCAAGATGTTGCAAATAGTATAAAAGCGCCTATCTAAACGAGGTCCACACATTTGATATCCCCCCCCCCCCCCCACCCCCAACAGGTCTCGGTTGGATAGTGTACTGTCTGGTTGGTAGTATCATACCACAAATTGTCACCATTTTGTCCTTGTTTAATCAGAGTCTATCCATGTTGGTATGTCCTCGTTGGGTAGTTCTGCTTTGGTCACCAAAATGGCCCTCATTTGCACGCGACGCGATTAAAAGTGTTTGCGTGAGTGTATCAATATTCAATACATCAAGTTTATCAATACATCGTTCCTCAAGTCAATACAATATCAATTCACCAGCATTGTGTGGTGTGATCACACATCCAAGTCTAATTTTGGTTCACGAACCTGTTCTCAATCATGCATAGTTCCCATTGAATTCTTATTACACCAAAGAAATGTACACTAGGGTGCATCTTGTCCCCCTTATGTCAATGGATTTGTCTGTCCCTAGTCTTAAAATGTTCCTATTGTCACAAAACTAACATTTGCCAAGTTTGAATTAATTTGGAAGTTGTCATGGGGGGCCTCCGAGAACCTTAAGTTACAGTGTGTGTTCTATGTAGGAAAGTTCATTGACCACTGTACAATTCCAATTAGAAGCCGATCGAACAATTTGAAGTAGCAGCCATATCAAAACCGTTTGGACTTAGAAGCTCAAATCTTGCGAGCTAATAGAACTGATAATCATCTTCAAATCTGCAATAAAAAATAATCGCTAACAAAATGAGCATGTGCGGTTTACTGGCACAAACGCCCTCGCGATCCATAATTTCATGTATTTGGCATTTTGTGGTCATTTTACCCCAAATTTGGCATTTTGTGGTCATTTTTACCCCAAATTTGGCTTTTTGTGGTTATTTTTACCCCGAATTTTACAAATGTTGATGTCTTGATTGTGTTAACAGTACAACAACTTTAAATCAATGTATATTATCCAGTTTCAGTGTGAAATAAGAGTATTATAGCACTTGGTTCACATAAGACAGACATTTCCCCCCAGAATATGGACTGGGGGCGCTTTTGACAATAAAATACACATGCTCATTTCATTGGCGGTTAATTTTTATCGCAGATCCGAAGATGATTATCAGTTCTATTAGCTCACAAGATTTGAGCTTCTAAGTTCAAACGGTTTTGATATTTCAGCTACTTCAAATTGTTCAATCGGCTTCTATTTGGAATTGTACAGGGGTCAACGAACTTTCCTACATAGAACACACACTGTAACTTTAGGTTCTCGGAGGCCCCCCCCCCCCCCCCCCCCCCATGACAACTTCCAAATTAATTCAAACTTGGCACATGTTAGTTTTGTGACAATAGGAACATTTTAAGATTAGGGACAGACAAATCCATTGACATAAGGGGAACAAGATGCACCCTAATGTACACTCATCAAAATCACATTATCTTGGGGTGGGGGGGGGGGGTAGAGTTAGGGTTAAGAAGCAATTTGTTGCATTTTTTTTTTCTTCAAAAAATTTCTAAGTTTTTTTAATATAACCCTAACTCTACCATATATCCTAAAATACCACGACTGGGCACGTTGTTACCACCCGGTGTGGAAGTTTTTCAATGAAAAAATGGACCCAGCCCATATAGTTTGCACAATATACTGCGCAAACTAGCCTTGACAGCCGTGGTGTAATGGGGAATTGTTCACCTCTGGTGCTAGAGGTCCCTGGATCAAATCCCGGTTGGGGGATCATATTCATGGCTGTGTTTTCCTACTTGATGATAACAAATAACAGCCATGTCAACAACATGGGATGCCATACCTCTGTTTCCATTAGAGCTTTCTGGAATGGGAAACAATCTGGGCTGAGGCACCACAACAGGTCTGTCTCATCAGTCTGAGAGGCACATAACAACAAGGTTTCTGAAAGGAAAGAACCAAAGAGATGTATTAGAAAATCCTGAGATGAGGTGTATGTAGGTTATACACAATATACAAGATAAAGCAATAGATTCACAATAAAGAGATTGTGGGTTGAAATCTCACCATCTGTTGCCAAAGTGTTGAGTAAATTTATAATAAAACAAATAAAACACTTTATTACTACTGCCTACTGAAAACCCAGAGGAAACTTAATACTAACCTTTTTTGGTTGGGTAAGTAAAAGAGGGTCCCTTTATAACATTGAGATGAGTCTAACACAAGCTAAGAAACTGGTGCAAGACAGTAACATGGGAAAAGATGACAAGAAGATGTAAACATATGGCCCCTATCTCCATTGCTGTTGGTGGACCAAGGATCAGAATGGACCAGATATTGACCATACGGTTGATACCTATTCAAGGATTTCAGCCTCATGATTGTATAAAAAATATCTCATTTTCTAAGAAGTTGAATCTTCCATGATTTTACCCTTTAAACATGTGTTCTTTAATTCTATTCATTATACTTTACTTTACTCTAGTGTGCTAAATATGTGGTTGCTTAAGTTAGCAGTGAATCTAGGCAGTAATCTCACATGAACCAACAGCAAGTTGCTAGGCCTCAATTTGCCAGTCAGTCTCTGATACATACCATTGAATGTTGGTGCTACCACACTTACCTTTACTGTAGTGTGCTGCATGTACATTTGTTGGCCGTGGTTGTGTAGCATTAGCAGTGAATCCAGGTGGTAATCTCACATGAACTAAAAGCAATTTGCTAGGCCTCTCTTTGCCAGTCAGTCTCTGATACATACCATGGAATGGTTGTACTATGTATTAGACTTACCTTTACTGTAGTGTGCAGCATGTACATTAGTTGGCCGTGGTTGTGTAGCATTAGCAGTGAATCCAGGTGGTAATCTCACATGAACTAAAAGCAATTTGCTAGGCCTCTCTTTGCCAGTCAGTCTCTGATACATACCATGGAATGGTTGTACTATGTATTAGACTTACCTTTACTGTAGTGTGCAGCATGTACATTAGTTGGCCGTGGTTGTGTAGCATTAGCAGTGAATCCAGGTGGTAATCTCACATGAACTAAAAGCAAGTTGCTAGGCCTCTCTTTGCCAGTCAGTCTCTGATACATACCGTGGAATGGTTGTACTATGTATTAGACTTACCTTTACTGTAGTGTGCAGCATGTACATTAGTTGGCCGTGGTTGTGTAGCATTAGCAGTGAATCCAGGTGGTAATCTCACATGAACTAAAAGCAAGTTGCTAGGCCTCTCTTTGCCAGTCAGTCTCTGATACATACCGTGGAATGGTTGTACTGTGAAATAGAGTCTCACACCTGTAAAACAAAGATTTCATAATATCCATTCACTGAGTGTCCTCAAGTGATCACTGCATACAAACATGGTCTGTAACTATTATTACAAGTATGCGCATTAAAGCAACATAGTTAAGATCACTGCATACACACATGGTCTGTAACTATTATTATAAGCATTTGTGATAGAATAACACTCTTAAAACTATGTTGTAAAATGTCAAGCCAAGAAGACAAAATACTATTTAGGGATATGTTGAATATGTGGAATTTGATATTTTACCATGGCGCGCCACTAACAACCACACTTTTTGGTCATTATTTGACTCCCTTTTTCAGCCTTACAGTTTTATTCTCAAAACCAACTCACAGCATTAGTGTTATATGCTGTAATCAATACACACATGATGAGTCATCACACAAATGCAGTAGGGGAACAGGTAGCGCAGCATATCTTCCCTAGCATTTCACCAATGAGTCCCAAGTTTGATTTCCATTCTCCAAGGCTTTATGGGAATCTGGTTTCTAGATCCATACTTGTTCCCACATGTTTTCTCCAGTTTACTCCTGCATCTAAAATCAAGCTTCTTGTTATAAATCTGCTCTGGCATATGGTTTCTCTGATGCGCCATGCCCCAATATAAACTGCTCACAAAAAGTATCGAAACACTTAGAAATGATCCAATATATAACGGCTCGAAAAGGTATGCATTAATCGAAGCAAATAACCAAGTGCATAATTTTGTTCTGCGTATTTTGACACCTCAATCGTTGAGATACGATGTTGCGGAGCGGAGTTATTGTCATTTCAATGATCGTGGGTCCAGTTTCCAAGGTGACACTCATCCCTATTGAAAATCACGAATCTGATCATTCTAAACAGTAATGCAAACCTCTTTCTATAGGGTGATTGTCACTTTTGAAACTGGACCCACGACCATTGAAATGACAATAACTCCGCTCCGCAACATCGTATCTCATCGATCGAGGTGTCAAAATACGCAGAACAAAATTATGCACTTGGTTATTTGCTTCGATTAATGCATACCCTTTCGAGCCGTTATATATTGGATCATTTCTAAGTGTTTCGATACTTTTTGTGAGCAGTTTAGTAGCTGCTCAGTGCAAGGATCACGACTGAGTAGATATGTCGCGCGTTATAAATACTACATTGTTTTTTGTTTTTTTTAAAACTCAATTATTGGGTCTATGTTATATCTACCATATTTAACGCTTTCCACGTGGCAGGCGGCTGCAGACGACATTCCAAAATTTCACAAAATGTTTCAAAAATGTCAAAATTATTGAATTCTATTACTATATTTGGAATCACCATGAGAAATGCATTGAAATAAGTACAAACATACCTAGTATTGGTACAGTAATTCTTGAAATAGACTTTGACAATTGGGAAAGGATTCTGAAAATTCTGTTTTGTAATGGTAAAATTAATAGCCGCGTGGAAAGTGTTAATGTTACCTGTATGTGTAACGGCTACCAGATTGATTCTCTGTGATTCCTTCCTTGTCACCGCAGCTATGTGTACTATCTCTTTAAAATTAGACCGATCTATCGTTCTAAAAAAGAAAAGAGGGAAATGTTAAGTTATAAAATACACACAGATAAACACATTCATTCTTTGACATATTGTTTCTTTCAAAGCAACATAAACATTTGGTGTAAATGTTACATTTTGGCGTGATTTGTTTGCATATATCACTCAAACAGTTCATACAAAATCAGATGACCATGTTTGAATCTGTCAATTTTCCCCGTTCACATCAGGATATACCAAGTATCATTCACAAGCAATATTACAACTTAAAGGGGCTTTGAGAGATGTATCGATATACTAAATGAGCAAATAACGTAAAGATAATCATCAACATAGCCCAAATCCACAATGTCATACAATTCCGACATAGCCTTCATGCCAAATAAGCAAATAATGGCACTTCCGGGTTGAGATTTACCGCGTAAGTCTGCGAGTAAAAACGATAGCATAACTTCTGAATTCAGCACCTAGTTTCGATATGATCACATCAAAACTAAGAAAATCATGAAATTTTATATGATAAACAGCGAATGTTGGTAAACTGTTTCAGATGGTAGTTAGTATATATGCTTAATATTACTTTGATGCAAAAAAAACCTGATTTCCAGGATAATTGAGGGCGCACTCCCATACGTATCTCTCAATGCCCCTTTAACCAATTGAAATTACACATTACAGCCAGTATGCAACCACACGAAAAGCCTTTCCTTTTCTAACTCAGCAAAGCGACCCGGAAGTATTCACCCGTAACGATACTGCTTCGCAGTCATAGTTGACCTCGTAATAGCACGATGTAAATGAGCTCTTTTCATGATTATAATCACACATTTCAAACACATTTGCCATGAAATTGTAAAATAAAAAGGCATATTATGCGAATAATATTATCTAATATTAGCTGTGATTTCATGACATGTTGCATTTTCGGTGCAAATTATTGTCATCACACACAGCCGAATTCGAGAAAAACTTGACGAAACTAAAGCCAAATTAACAGTAAATATTCCCTTTTTGAAGAATTAGGCACCAATTGTATTGATGGTATCATAATATTCATAGTCTTTTGTACCTAGAAACATGCTTAAAATATTATGAAATTATTTAGTCCAGTCAAGTGAATAGTTAATAAAATGGGTGTCCGAATCTGGCTCGAGCTATATTCATTTCGTACCGTCGTTGGGTTGTTGATGAAGTGTTTAAATCTCATGAATATAATTAGTTTCGCTTGATAGCTCAGATGGTAGAGCGTTAGACTGAAGAGCGAAAGGTCCGGGGTTCGAAATCGATCCTTCTGCTCTGCACAATTTCATATGATATTTTTTTCTCGTCAAAATCATTTTTCACAATTTCATCACACAAAATGCATAAATTCTGACGTTTTCATTGCAAAAACGGTATTTGTTCCCAAAATTTCTAATGAATTCAAACGCGGGCATGAAACTGAAGCGCGGGCGGGTTATAGGACACTAAAAATCAAGTTGGCGAGGCCTAACGGGGGATCGTAAGTTTCGTTTTCTGACCGAAAATCGGTGAAAATCAAACTCGGTTTTTCTTATCAAAAAAGAAGTCGGGCATCAATGTTTTTGATATGAAATTAAAGCTTAAGATTCCGTTAGTACGGAAATTGCTCTTAAAATATCGTACGAATTTTAGTCCAGTCAAGTGAATAGTTACAAGAAGCAAAGTCACGAAAGTTGTTAAATTCTAAAATTAGCGATAAAATCACTGTTTGTGGACCAAATATGTCAGATTTGGCATCATATTATAGAGAAAATTACGAACAATCCACCTACTTCGCCATCATGACTGCCAGCTAACCCTACCTCAATTAATTCAGGGAAAACAAACTTCTCGTAAGATTTTAGCGCAAGGTTGACATCCTGAAATCGATCTTTGCGCGGGTTAGAAATCGGCAAGGTCACGCATTGAAAGCGGCCTGTTGCGTACTGACTGATTAGGGTGAGTGGGTTTGAATATGACTGTGGTCAAGGTAGCATGTTTATGCGTAATGCCACTTTACCTCCGTATCTCCATTCTATCCAGGTTTTAAAGTAAGAGACTGCCTATGATGGCAGCAGTGTAATGAAGGATCCTCAAAAAGTAACATTACAAAAAGGAGTGAATCTGGCCCAACAGCTTCGAAAGAGATGGGCACTATGTTTCTGAAAACCCCGGATCAGAGTTCACAATCTGCGTAAAGATTTGTCCTTGGGTTTTAAGCAAGACTCAAACTCCATCCATCAACCTCAGTCTATTGTGTACCCAATGCATCACACATAACATAACATAAGATAACCAGGCCTGGACAAATGTGGAATTCAGGAAACTCCTTCCCGGAAAATTTCTTTTTGGTATTTGGAGGAAAATGTTGCTTTTCCAAATAAAGAAATAGATAAGAAATGGAGGGAAATCTTGCTTTCTTTCTGGGAAATTTTGCTTGCTTCACAGGAAATAAACATTTTCCAGCCCTAAAGATAACAATGAGTATTTAATTATATAAAACAGAATTTTGAATTGATAAAAAGTAAACATGGTGGCTCTAACTATGATCTTACCTTGCAACATAAGTAGCTTGTCTCATGATATAGCTCTGTGAGAGCGCCACAGTGCGACTCATACCCCATCCATCGTTTCCAAGATCATATACAGCTATGGTACCTTTCTCACTACGTGTGTACACGATATGTCGACTGTTGTCTATGGAGATCTGTGCTATTGGATCTGTAAATCCAAATACATGAATGGGTAATCCATTAAGAAAAATATTGAAATTCTTGTCTCTAACTTTAACCTTTTGCTTTCTGTAATATTTTCCAATTTCAAGGTTTTAGAAAATCGGATGTTGACAAATTACAATTTTGATAATAGAAAAGTGTGTTTTTGGGCATAATTCTGTTATACCCTACACACCTGCATCGTAAGTATGCGTCGTTCTTGAAAATCATGCACTGTGAATACCTCTGTGAAGGGTATAACAGAATTACTCCGTTTTTTGTGACACTAGAAAATGGCCTTAAAAAGGGACTGTTGTTCCATGGGATCTGTAAAACCAATAATAGTCTAGTAAGTCCATATTAAAATATCTCATATCCAGCTACTATCTTTATACAAGGCGGTTCTCGAACGGCGCGTCTCGCCTGTTCATCAAAAGTGACTTGAAAGAAATGATGATGAAACATATGATACAATGTAGCACTGTCACAGAGGTATGCATTGTAGTTAATGCAAGGGATGTAATACCTTGAAAAATTTAATCAACAAAAAGAACACACCAACCCCCTTCCCTACACCAAATCACATCAAGATAGGCCTTACAGATCTTATTTGACCCCAGATGACCTCTGATGACCTTGAAAATTTAATCAGCAAAAAGAACACACCAACCCCCTTCCCTCCACCAAATCACATCAAGATAGGCCTTACGGATCTTATTTGACCCCAGATGACCTCTGATGACCTCGAAAAATTAATTAACAAAAAGAACACACCATCCCTCTTCCGTCCACCAAATCCCATCAAGATAGGCCTTACGGATCTTATTTGACCCCAGATGACCTTGAATGACCTCCGATGACCTTGAAAATTTAATCAGCAAAAAGAATACACCACCCCCTTCCCTCCACCAAATCCAATCAAGATAGGCCTTACTGATCTATTTGACCCCATATTTGACCCCCGATGACCCCGAAAAATTAATCAACAAAAAGAACACACCACCCCTTCCCTCCACCAAATCCCATCAAGATAGGCCTTACTGATCTATTTGACCCCATATTTGACCCCCGATGACCCCGAAAAATTAATCAACAAAAAGAACACACCATCCCTCTTCCGTCCACCAAATCCCATCAAGATAGGCCTTACTTATCTATTTGACCCCATATTTGACCCCCGATGACCCCGAAAAAATAATCAACAAAAAGAACACCCCAGGGATGGGGTCACCCCATCCCTCTTCCGTCCACCAAATCCCATCAAGATAGGCCTTACTGATCTATTTGACCCCATATTTGACCCCGATGACCCCGAAAAATTAATCAACAAAAAGAACACACCATCCCTCCTCTTCCGTCCACCAAATCCCATAAAGATAGGCCTTACTGATCTATTTGACCCCATATTTGACCCCCGATGACCCCGAAAAATTAATCAACACAAAAGAACACACCATCCCTCTTCCGTCCACCAAATCCCATCAAGATAGGCCTTACTGATCTATTTGACCCCCGATGACCCCGTAAAAAATAATCAACAAAAAGAACACTCCATCCCTCTTCCGTCCACCAAATCCCATCAAGATAGGCCTTACTGATCTATTTGACCCCATATTTGACCCCCGATGACCCCAAAAAATTAATCAACAAAAAGAACACACCATCCCTCTTCCGTCCACCAAATCCCATCAAGATAGGCCTTACTGATCTATTTGACCCCATATTTGACCCCCGATGACCCCGAAAAATTAATCAACAAAAAGAACACACCACCCCCCTTCCCTCCACCAAATCCCATCAAGATAGGCCTTACTGATCTATTTGACCCCATATTTGACCCTCGATGACCCCGAAAAATTAATCAACAAAAAGAACACACCATCCCTCTTCCGTCCACCAAATCCCATCAAGATAGGCCTTACTGATCTATTTGACCCCATATTTGACCCCAGATGACCCCGAAAAATTAATCAACAAAAAGAACACACCATCCCTCTTCCGTCCACCAAATCCCATCAAGATAGGCCTTACTTATCTATTTGACCCCATATTTGACCCCCAATGACCCCGAAAAATTAATCAACAAAAAGAACACACCACCCCCCTTTCCTCCACCAAATCCCATCAAGATAGGCCTTACTGATCTATTTGACCCCCAATGACCCCGAAAAATTAATCAACAAAAAGAACACACCATCCCTCTTCCGTCCACCAAATCCCATCAAGATAGGCCTTACTGATCCCTGATGACCCCGAAAAATTAAGAACAAAAAGAACACACCATCCCCCTTCCCTCCACCAAATCCAATCAAGATAGGCCTTATGGATCTTATTTGACCCCAGAAGACCTTGAATGACCTCTGATGACCTTGAAAATTTATTCAGCAAAAAGAACACACCACTCCCCTTCCCTCCACCAAATCTCATCAATATAGGCCTTACTGATCTATTTGACCCCATATTTGACCCCGATGACCTCTGGTGACCTTGAAAATTTAATCAGCAAAAAGAACACACCACCCCCCTTCCCTCCACCAAATCCCATCAAGATAGGCCTGACTGATCTATTTGACCCCATATTTGACCCCCGATGACCTTGAATGACCTCCGATGACCTTGAAAATGTAATCAGCAAAAAGAACACACCACCCCCTTCCCTCCACTAAATCCCATCAAGATCGGCCTTACGGATCTTATTTGACCCTGTTACGTAGAGCTTGGCTCTAACGCTTGATTTAGTAATGTATTTCTAGTATGATTTGATATTACACTATCTGGCGCGATGGTCGCTAGATGGCGTTCATATAAACAGGTGCGTTAGGTTGTATAAGCGTGACTAATTTCTCCCGCGCTTTACGAAGGATTATTGTGATCGCGTTGTCAACAAAAATCATTCCCTTATGCGATGTCTTGGAGATAACTATATATTTTGGTTGCTTCCTAAAAACCGACATCTTTATCAGGGTAAGCTTGCGGTCATTGTGAGCCTGGTATATTTTGTTTCATGGGGTAAGTTTGCGTGTTTGCAAACCCATCGATTGGTCTAATGTGTGGCAATCAAGTTATTACGTGAAAGTTAGCATCATTAATTTCGTCGGCTATGGTATCAGCACCCCGTTGGATGGACGAGTCATACAGAATTTCGTCCAGGGTGAACAACTGAAAGTAGTGCCATCATGTCGACGAATGTCTGGAGACACGAGACATCACATTTGGGAATCTAACGTAAGTTTGTAAATAAGTGTAAATAAATATTGTATTATTTTTCTATAGACGTGTACGTGCTGACGTCCCTTAAAATACGTCTAAATTATATTTCACGATATTACATGTTCCCAATCCGTGTATTCAAGTTGACTACATTGAAGGTATAAAATGAAGTTATTCTTTGCAATTCAAATATCAAAATTTACATCCGTGAAAATTACGGAAATTTCATTAATTGTTTTCGTAGAAATTAAGAAAACAAAATGTCTGTATCCGTTGTTTTATCTCATGAGCAAGGAAGTTTTGGATAAAGAAACATATAACAAAATGAAACTCCTTTTTAATATATTTTGGAATAGAGCTGAAATGGGATAATAGTAGGTTTCTTTCCGCATGCAATTAATATGTCTTGAATGTAAATATATTTGTAAATACAATTTTATCCGAATGAAATAAATGTTGTGTAATAGGGTGAAATCATGACTTCTTGATATTGTGTGGCTTTATGCGAATTAGCATAACAATCATGATTTTTCCCGCCCAAATTTATATATGTTTATAACAATGTATTGTGTATGGAGTGAACTCATGAACTTGCTAATATTATGTGACGTTATGCGAATTAGCATTTGATCATGATTTCTCTCGCAAAATAAATATGGCTGGTGATTTATAAAAGTAAACTTTCATTTGTGTATGTTGTACCGATGTTGCGTGGTGGAAATAATACCCCAAGATTTCATGAGTACATCAGTTGAAATGTCAATTATAAATCTACTTTTGGACACGCCGTTTTAATACGGTATCAAAAGAATTGATGTGTGTTGAATTTGGTCTATTAATATATAGAAACAATTTTGACTTGTATCCGAAATGGATATAGCTTTATTTGCAAATACAAAATATTATTTGCAAGGTTTTGGTTTCAATTTATTGTTTCAGTGCGTTGGCTGTTATTGCTGTTATTGCTGTTATTGCTGTTACTGATGCTACAGCTTGTTACTGTTTATGGAGGTTAATGGCTGCCGATATAATTAGCAGTTGTATCACCGATTATTAATGCATACCAAATGTGGGGTAATCCGATGAATCTGATGTTGTTGACGTGGAAATCAACCAAGCATTAAAAACCTTGGCTACGACCGTTGAATGATCATCAAGAATATATAACAACCGCTATATTGATTAAATGACAGATGTAATCCAATAATCCCTAATGATGTCGCAGATTAAGTAAGATAACATTAAATTCTGCTAAATGGGTAAGCACTGGTTATTATTACGTCATATATATCAATAACACTTTCAATTGTCTGGGGACATAACAACACCATTGATTATTCGTCGAGGTTATTACATTCATGGGAAACCCATCTACAACAACAAATGAGGCATAATTGAAGTGACATTATAATTTGATTTGAACTTTGTGAATATTATTGTTTATGTGAATGAGACCTATTGTATAGGTCATCCATATGTTAATGGATCTGAAGAAAGTCAGTGACGGAGATGATGAATTAAAATTATAGTTAAATATGGTAAATCTGATTTGTACGATGTGTTAATTGGCGTTCAAATGTATAGTACCTCACTTATGCGTAGTTAATTTATTGAACTTGGGCGTTACACCAAAGGTCAGGCGTAACAATTGGGGGCTCGTCCGGGAACGTTTACGCATGCGCCAAAAACAATACGTGCTAATAAATCTTTGCATAATTAATGTTAAGGAGGTGCGGATGATTTAACGTCAATTTAACTTATATATTGCTTGTATACATCATATATATCTCACTGTTGTCTTAATATATTTGTTATCTTCAGATCTTCAGACGTTCGACTACATGGTTGGCACTACTTCGGATGGTCATCACATGTATATCACACAAGTCAAGATCAAGGTGAAGAACACCAAGATATAACAGCCAACGTAGAAGTGCTGGGGTGAGCATAGTAGTGTAATTGTTAAATTTTACGTATTTATAATAGTTGATTGCCACAGATTTATAGATGCACTTTTCTTAATAATTTTCGCGAATAGTTAAATATGGTAAATCTGATTTGTACGATGTGTTAATTGGCGTTCAAATGTATAGTACCTCACTTATGCGTAGTTAATTTATTGAACTTGGGCGTTACACCAAAGGTCAGGCGTAACAGACTCCATATTTGACCCCGATGACCTTGAATGACCTCCAATGACCTTGAAAATCTAATCAGCAAAAGAACACTCCACCCCCTTCCCTGACATCAAGTCCCATCAAGATAGGGCTTACGGATCTCTAGATATCGCGTCACAACGCGTCTCAAAAGTTTTAAGCATATTTGACCCCGATGACCTTGTATGACCCCCGATGACCTTGAAAAATCAATCAGCAACAGAATGCACCACCCCCCTTCCCTCCACCAAGTCCCATCACGATAGGCCTTACGGATCTCCAGATATCGCGTCACAAAGGTATTTCTTAGCACACGGCTGACGGCATACGGCGGACGGCGGACGCCGGACAGAAATAGTGATAACATAGTCTCTTTCTGATTACATCAGGCGAGACAAAAATCAATCTCAACCACTCTGAAAATTTGACTTTGACCAAGGACAATTTTGCTAAGATCGGCTCTAAATATCAAATGTTATAATGCTGAAATTAAGAAGGAAAATGTGAACTTTTACACAGTCCTGCAAAAATTGGGGAATCGCATTCCCAGGAAATTTGGGTATTTGGAGGGACATTTTGCTTTTCCAAATAAAGAAATACATAAGAAATGGAGGGAAAATCCAGCTTTCTTACTGGGAAATTTTGTTTGTTTCCTGGGAAATAAACATTTTTCCAGCCCTGCTTTGACAATTTTTAAATGCCCATCCACGCACATTATCCACAATACTTACAGCATGCCTGAACTTTTGAAAAAGAAAACTAAAGGAAAACATCCAACATTCCCACCTCCAAAAAACTTAAGGGTACTGTCAACCCTTTTTTATGAAATTTATCAAGCACTGTAACTTTTAAACTAATAATGTAATGTACATAAAAGTATACAATTTTTCAAATGAACTGAGTCGGAGAATCCATTTTTGATATTAAATTTCACAAAAACTAGTGATTTTTACATTTTTAGTTTTGAAAATATTGACCAAAAAGTGCCAAAAATTGTAAGCCAAAAAATATAAACCAATCCTAGATAATTGACTTAAGATGATTTTGGTGACATTTTGGAATTTTTAATCAAAAACTGATTTTGTTTGGTTGTCTGAAAATTGTTGGCACCAAAAAAGTGATTTTTGGGCAAAAATGTAGAAATCACTATTTTTATTGAAATTTGATATCAAAAATGGATTCTTTGACTCATTTCATTAAAAAAAGCTGTATACTTTTATGTACATCACATTTATAGTTTAAAAGTTACAGTGCTTGATAAAGTTGGCGCCAAACAGGGTTGACACTTCCCGTAAGAAACCAAAACACCTTACAATATTGCAACAATTTTCTTACCATCTTGTGAAAAGTAGAGGAATGAGGGTACCAGGAATGATAGGGTGCTGCTAGAATGGTTCACCTTGCGACACTTACGACTGAACCAACCATCACGAGCCTAAACGGGGAAATAACAACAAGAAAGAGAATTTAATGATACAGTGATGTTTTTTCAGAAGCAGAGACATGTTGAAATCGTTTTAAAATCATAGGATTAAATGGTGCAGTAAAAATAAGAGTAACCTTATGATAAGAAATGCCACCCATGCCCACATCCTCACCAAATTGTCTTGAATTCACCTGGTATGTGCGTTCATGAAGACAGCCATCTTTGCCTGTCATATGCACCCATTTTCTGTGCTTACTACACTCAGCTGATAAGCAAGACTCCTCAACCTCCCTAAACGCAAACACATTTCCCTTTTGTCACATGTCAATAATCCTTATCTGTTCAAGAAGACTAGAGACAGAACTTTTCTGTTTTACCAGTTTAGAAAACGGAATTCAATGATTTTGTTGCAAAACAATTTGTTTTCTCGGAAATAACATTGGTGAGATCATTCAAGCTTTTTTTAGGAATTCATTGGTCTTAAAAACTCCAAACATATGCTTCGTACAATGTCCTGCCTATGTTGAGGGTTGTTATTCAAAACACAAAACTAGGAATTTCATTTACAAAATGGAATTTGCCATTTTAGGTCTCACATGTCAATAAATCCCTACGTGTTCATAAAGACAGTCATCTTTGCCTGCCACAAAGAGTTGTCCATTTTCTGTGCCTACCACACTCAGCATGTAACCGACACCACACGCCCCCCCCCCCCCCCCCCCCACACACACTTGTTTTTCATCTGACCTTATTCTACATTTATCCTTTCTTCTCACCAAATTGTCATTAATTCCCATACCTGGTATGTGAGTTCATAAAGACACCCATCTTTGCCGGCCATAAAGATGCGTCCATTCTCTGTCCCCACCACACTCAGCATATAGGTGTTGTCCGAGGGAATTGAGAACAGTGGCTCTGGTAAGAGGTGCATCTCATGCCTACCAAAATCATCTGGATCAATATCTGCGACAAATTTCAAGTTTTAATTATTAAAAAATATTAGAATAGGGGGAATGATCAAAATATGTCAATTTATTCATGATAGAGGAGGAGTCTATGATGCCAGTTCGGTTATTAGGCGAGGAGGAGGAGGGGAGGAAGCCATAAAATATTCATGATTTTTATCGGATTTAGTTTTGTTTATTAGGTTACTTGGGTTTTGATAAATAAGGTCAGAGTTAGATGATTAGGGCAGGTTCCAAAAGGAATAACACTTCAATCTGAAGGTGTTTAAAGGAGGATGTAGCCATCTCGTATGGCACAAACAAAGACAAAACACAACAATCACAGTCACTTATTATAATTACCTTCATGAGGTTTTGAGAAACTGACTGCCAGGAGCACAATTTCAACCGGTGTGGCCAGACACATCAGGTATCGGATGTGATTGCGGAAGATGTTGGGCTTCGGTTTGATGAGACCGGCACACAAGATCGTCTCGCTAAGACCGTCAAAGTATGCCAAGTCTCCACCATCTTCATAATTCCAAACAAATATATCGCTATCTATGGTGAGCCATGCCCGACTGATCTCTGGAAATAATCCCATCATGCAATTGCACTGCATATGGCCAAACTGCTCAATAAGCTCCGGGGGAAGGGGGACCCTCTTGGTCGGACTGAGCTGGGGTAAATCAGCAAGACCAACAGAGGGTGTCGACAAGGATGGATAGTCTAGCTCGCTTATACCAGTTACTGTTGCCATTGCTGTAAAACAACAGAAAATTGGATACAATATAGGGTGTATTTCTGAGAGCTTCAGCTACAACACATATTTGGTGTCAATTCTAGTAAACCCAATCCATCTCAAGTATGAAATGCAAGGTCACATACGGTAAGGGCAAGTAAAACAAAACAATAGTTGTTCGTCCCGCCCGCTTCCTTTTTTCGTGCCGCATTGATTTTTTTATGATTTTTTATTTTTTTATTTTTATTATTTTTATAGTAAAACTTTTTGAAAAATTGCATGTAAAACTATTAAATGTTGCTCCAGTCCGGCGGCCATCTTGGAAAAAAATAAATAAATAAAAAGCCACTCCCTCATCCTTTTGTTGAAAAGTCTGGACAATCAACTGTTGTTTTGTTTTACTTGGCCTAATTTATAATGAGTTATTATATTGTATGTGTAAGTATATTCACAAAAGGGCAATGACTGCTATGAATGCGTAACTGACTTACAAAGTAACTCTGTTCTAACCTTTGATACATGTATGTATCATCACTCAATTTATGTTTCCACATATTTTATTTTGGGATATATACAGCATGTGGACAGCTCTTAAAATCTCAATGCTTCCCTGTACAAACGATTGCACTTGTCTGACTACATCCCCCCTCTCTGGTGTCGCCCCTGCTAAAAAGTTGTGCTCAGTAGAATACTCTCTGACGTCATGTACAAATGTTTTTTTAAAGGCATATTATGTGATCTTTTCCAGAGAGCGCCCTCTATTCATGATTTTGTTTAGAAAGTAGATTTTCTTGCAGATTTACATTTCTGATCATAAATCGTACATACATTAAGTTACAGAGCGATACGATTCCTAATTACCTCAAAATTATGGTTTTAGAGTGAATTTTAGAGTGAAAATATAAACTGTCGATTTCCACTCTAAAACCATGATTTTGAAGTAATTAAGAATCATATCGCCCTGTAAACTTGGAATGTATGTACGATTTATGATCAGAAATGTAAATCTGCAAGAAAATCTGCTTTCAATTTTTTTCGATGTTGAGGGCGTTCCCTGGAAAGATCACATAATATACCTTTAACTTATACTCACATGATGATGCTACACCCAGTTTCTCTGCAAGTTCTGGATACGCCTTGTCTTCTGCCATGTACATGTCCACATGATGACCGGCTGCTTGTAGGATTTCCAATGAAGGAGAAGCATTGCTAACCAACTGTAAGGAAGCCATCTGCATTTTTATTTGTGAAAATGGAAGGAAAATGTGTTAACTTTTATTGAGAATCTCAATATAGACGTTATTCATTATTGGCGATTTCAAGTCTAAGAGGGAGACATACTCGATGTGACGTCACTAATCATAACGAAAGCGAGGCCAACGATGGTAAATTATGTAAACATTGGTGTCGTGTGATGTTAAATGAATGGCAAGATAGATGAGAAAGAGTAGATAAGAACAAGCACAAAGAAGTGTGTGTTTTGAGCTCTGGTTAGCGATACAGAAATTACCACAAAAATCATATTTAGAAGGAGTCATACTTACTAGTAAGATGGGGACAGATAGTGAAACATGCAAAATACCCTAGGCTAGTAATGTATGAATGATGAATAATACCAACTCAGCAACTGATGACAAATAACACTAAGTATGATTTGTTGTACTAGACAATCCCACTATGACAGGTCAACTTTGTCCGACTATGGTATGATGTCCAACAATAGTAGGATGTCCGGTAAAATGTTGATGTATTGTCTAGTCTCTGCGATTTTTTTCATTTGTCATGACATGTCATTTTCCCCGGTCATTTCAATTCTTTCATATTGATAGCCGTTGATCAAGGCAATGAAGCTGTTTTAATTCTTTTAGATTATTCCTCAGCTTTCGATACTATAGTCACACTGTTTTTCTAGATTGATTATTATTTCATAGATATGGTGTTAACGGCACTACCTTGAATTGGTTTAAACTTATTTTATGAATCGTACACAATCTGTTATCATAAATGACTCGCTATCTAAACCTCATTTGTATACCGCGCCACTTGAAGATCTTATTGAAGCTCATGGTTGCGTAAAAATTATATATGCCGATGATACGCAAGTTCAGGGTTGCACAAAGTTGTTTCTTCCCCAGGAGCAAGGTTTTGAGCTTAACATTTCCCCACCTACACTTACAGGTTTGATAAAAATCAGATTACAATATTGGATTATATTTTTTGTTAGGGGAGCATGAATGGAAATGATTTGCGCGAACCGCGCACCTTTTTTGTGGCATTTTACGGTAAAATGGTCAAATTTTGTCTAATTTAGTACAAAAATCTACGCGAAGCGCGAAAAAAATTGCCTTTTTATACCAAAATTGTCGATTTTTTTCTTCTTCTAATTTTAACTAAATATAATTTTTTTGAGGTGGTAGGGGCACAAAAATATCTTGTCTAATGCTAATGATTTAAAATTAAATGAGGACAAAACTGAAGTTATTCATATTACATCTCGTTTCAGAAACTCTTCTCATTTATCAACTGTTGAAATTGCAAATGTTCCCATACACCCTGTAAAAAGTGCATGTAACCTCAGAGTAATTTTCGAGAGTGATCTTAAAATGAATGCATATGTAAATAATATCTGTCGTTCAGCTTCGTTTGCTTTATACAAGATAGGTCGTATTCGGAATTTTCTCAATAAAAAATCTACGGAAATACTTATTCATGCTTTTATCACGAGTTGCCTTGATCAATGTAATAGCCTCCTTTATGGTCTTCCGGACTCGCACATTGCAAAAAATGTGCAGAGAATACCAAACTCTGCTGCGAGGCTTGTTACACGCACTCGTTATTATGATCACATTGGTATTCATCACATTACACCAGTACTTCAGAAGCTTCATTGGATGCCGGTACCCGGTATCCTACCGTATTATGTACAAAATCATTGTTTTAACCCTAACCCCCCTGAGTGCTAAAAAATGCTAATCCAAAGTCCCTCTCCAAACGCATGCGCCGTCGGTTTTCGATGACGTAGTCAACCGAGCCTATATAATGAGTGCAGTATACTGCACGAATGTGTAGCTGAGGGCCGTGGCTTAGTGTTAGGAAGGTGGGGCTTGAGAACGGAGGGTCCCCGGATCGAATCCCGGCAGGTTCCCGGAGATTTAGTTGGTGTTTTTTCCTCGAAAATTGTGATCCCGGTCAAAAATCCTAAACCGGGGTTAGGTTATGGTAAAAAAACACTTTTTTTTGTGTGTTCTATTAACCCTAACCCCCCTGAGTGCTAACAAATGCTAATCCAAAGTCCCTCTCCAAACGCATGCGCCATCGGTTTTCGATGACGTAGTCAACTGAGCCTATTTAATGAGTGCACTGTGCAGTATACTGCACGAATGTGTAGCTGAGGGCCGTGGCTTAGTGTTAGGAAGGTGGGGCTTGAGAACGGAGGGTCCCCGGATCGAATCCTGGCAGGTTCCCGGAGATTTAGTTGATGTTTTTTCCTCGAAAATTGTGATCCCGGTCAAAAATCCTAAACCGGGGTTAGGGTTAACATACAAATGCATCCATAATTTGGCACCGGTTTATCTTCAAGAACTAATACAGCA
This sequence comes from Ophiura sarsii, assembly GCA_035610835.1. NCBI lineage: Eukaryota > Metazoa > Echinodermata > Ophiuroidea > Amphilepidida > Ophiuridae > Ophiura > Ophiura sarsii. The sequence continues at coordinate 10,455,209 of CM069448.1, read as the reverse complement.
TGTACAGGAATACGAACCATCTCAAAATTTACGATCGGCTTCAAAACAACAACTTATCTTTGCCTCTGTGTCAACTTTAACCTATGGTCATTGTTCATTTCGTCATGCTTCAGCTGAACTTTGGAATCAACTTCCGCTTCACATCAAGAACTGTAAAACTCTTAGCCATTTCAAATCGTCTCTTATAAGACACACTTATTCACAATTGCTTTTGATGATTGATTACCCTGTTTACAATGTTTTTGCATGTTCATCCTGTCATCCACATATTGTATTATTCTTATATTGTAATGTAATTTCAGTGTTGTTATGTTATCTGTTAAGCGCTTTGAGACTTCTGTGGGAGGCGCTTTAGAAGCACCGTTTTAACTTTTATTATTATTATTTCAGTTTCTATCTAATCTTATAAATTATAATATAATCTTGCTTTCTGATCTGAATCTGAACTGATTGGTTCGACACTAACTAGTACTACGACGAGTGTATGATGATTAATGCAAACATAAAAAGGTAGGCAATATCATGTTATAAGTACCCGAGCTCTGGCGTGACGTCATCACACGTCATCAGACTCCCTAGCTTACTGAAAACTAATTACGCCCTCATGTGGCGTAATAATAACGTATCGTATAAAATAGCAACAAACTATTGATGGCGCGCTATCATCTTACTGGCGCAGTTTCTCAGATATAACCGGAGATGGATTGTCGATGTTTTTTATTAGATTTGTTGAAATGTTGAAATAAATGTTGAAATAAATAAAGTATTCAATGATAAATTGACAATATGTAACTTGTATGATTTCTTGTAGTCCAATCTGTGTGTATGTATATATAATCATGTTTGGTGACCCGTCCCCATGTTAATTGTACTAATTTCCCATAGAACGGGGCGCGAAACATGATTATATATATAATCATGTTTCGCGCCCCGTTCTATGGAAAATTAATACATTTAACATGGGAACGGGTCACCAAACAGGATTATATATAAGGGGTTAAAATATCAACTGTCCTTAATGTTCTACTGGCCCGGAGGGCGAGAAAAGGGGATTTCTTTTGGGGGCAAATTTGCGTCAGCAAAAGCGGGGATTTGTATTTTTGGGGGGAAGAAGAAGGAACATTTTTAATGTTGATATTTGACATAATTTTTCGTGCCCCGTTCCCATGTTAAATGTATCAATTTTCCATAGAACGGGGCACGAAATTTTGTGCCCCGTCCTATGTAAAATTAGTACAATTAACATGGGGACGGGGCACCAACAGTCTGATTATTTTGACGGAGTAAAGCTAAGATTTTTCTATGATGCGGTTTATTCCGTTTTTAAGATGATTCCTATCATTTTAAAAGCTACTTTGTGAATACTCTGACGGAGTAAAGCTAGTGTTGTTTTATGATAGTGTTTATTCCGTTTTGAAGATGATTCCTAAAATTATAAAAGCTACTTTGTGAATATTTTACGGAGTAAAAGCTAATAATGTTCTATGATGCGGTTTATTCCGTTTTAAAGATCATTCCTAAAATTATAAAAGCTACTTTCTGATTATTTTGAGGGAGTAAAGCTAATAATGTTCTATGATGCGGTTTATTCCGTTTTAAAGATCATTATGCTGAAGAGTTTTATGAGAAACATTTACTCCGTCATAGTATTCACAAAGTACCTTTTAAAATGTTAGGAATCATCTTCAAAACTGAATAAACCGCATCAGAGACCAATCCTAGCTTTAGGCCTACATGTTTACTCCGTAAAAATAATCAGAAAGTAACTTTTTAATTAATAGGAATGATTATCAAAACGGAATAAACCGCATCATTAGAACAATCTTTATTAGCTTTAGGCCTACACCGTAAAAATATTCAGAAAGTAGCGTTTATAATTTTAGGAATGATCTTCAGAACGGAATAAACCGCATCATAGAACAATCTTAGCTTTACTCCATAAAAATATTAACAAAGTAGTGAAACGTAGGTTGGGTCTTGCCTTGTTATTCTTATTGTTGGGTTAAATATCTCATTAATAAACCCGTTACCTGTATGTGTAATCCTAACCCTAACCAGTTGTATAACTGCGACACGCATCACGGGAAAACGTGCCATAAAAGGGCAAGCTAACTTTAACCCAAATCCTAACTCCTTGGTCATCATTATTACATTTTGGATTTGTCACATAAAAATGGACCAAAATGCCACAACATCCGCTAATAGGCGTGTTTATAGGCATCTTCTCTCTTTGCTACTTCTCTCTTGGCTTGTTACATGCCCGTTCTCATGTTAATTGTACTAATTTACTAGCGCCTGCGGATCGCAAGCTGGTTTGTCATTATTTTTACGAAGTAAAGCTCAGGTATTTCTATGATGCGCTTTATTCCGTTTTGAAGATGATTCCTAACATTTTAAAAGGTACTTTGTGAATACTATGACGAAGTAAATGTTTCTCATAAAACTCTTCAGCATATTGATCATGTTGATTTTTAAAACGGAATAAACCGCATCATAGAAAACTCTTAGCTTTACTCCGTCAAAATAATCAGAAAGTAGCTTTTATAATTTTAGGAATGATCTTTAAAACGGAATAAACCGCATCATAGAACATTATTAGCTTTACTCCGTAAAAATATTCACAAAGTAGCTTTTATAATTTTAGGAATCATCTTCAAAACGGAATAAACACTATCATAAAACAAAACTAGCTTTACTCCGTCATTCACAAAGTAGCTTTTAAAATGATAGGAATCATCTTCAAAACGGAATAAACCGCATCATAGAAAAATCTTAGCTTTACTCCGTCAAAATAATCAGACTGTTGGTGCCCCGTCCCTATGTTAATTGTACTAATTTTACATAGGACGGGGCACAAAATTTCGTGCCCCGTTCTATGGGAAATTAATACATTTAACATGGGAACGGGGCACGAAAAATAATATCAAATATCAACATTAAAAATGTTCCTTCTTCTTCCCCCCAAAAATACAAATCCCCGCTTTTGCTGACGCAAATTTGCCCCCAAAAGAAATCCCCTTTTCTCGCCCTACGGGCCGGTAGAACATTAAGGACAGTTGATATTTAAACCCCTTATATATAATCATGTTTGGTGACCCGTCCCCATGTTAAATGTGTTAATTTTCCATAGAACGGGTCGCCCAACATGATTATATATATAATCATGTTTCGCGCCCCGTTCTATGGGAAATTAATACATTTAACATAGGAACGGGGCACGAAAAATAATATCAAATATCAACATTAAATAATGTTCCTTCTTCCCCCCCAAAAATACAAATCCCCGCTTTTGCTGACGCAAATTTGCCCCCAAAAGAAATCCCCTTTTCTCGCCCTACGGGCCGGTAGAACATTAAGGACAGTTGATATTTTAACCCCTATATATATAATCATGTTTGGTGACCCGTTCCCATGTTAAATGTGTTAATTTTCCATAGAACGGGGCGCGAAACATGATTATATATATAGTCATGTTTCGCGCCCCGTTCTATGGGAAATTAATACATTTAACATGGGAACGGGTCACCAAACATGATTATATATAAGACACACTGATTGGACTACAAGAAATCATACAAGCTACATATTGTATTTATCATTGATGACTTTATTTATTTCAACATTTATTTCAACACATTATATGTTTGTTTGACGAAAATATTTATTGCGACACTATAATTGTCATGATGTATTTTTATTTGACGAAAATATTTATTGCGACACCATCCATATCACGCAAATTTCAAAGAAACTATTTTTCAGTAAACTAGGGAGTCTGATGACGTATGATGACGTCACGGCAGAGCTCGGGTACGTATAACATGATATTGCCAAAAGGTATTATAGGGCCCCTAGGACAAGCCGTTGCTTAATATGGAGTATAAAACAATAAATACATGTATTGTATATCATCATGTACAGATGTATGTATTAATGTGTAGTGTTATCTTTCAGCAAGGCTGCAGAATTTTGATGCTTTGAAACGCCGTCTTGCAAATGGAAACTATTTTACACTTTACATTTAGTTGTATCTCACCTGATTGATGAACAGAAGGTAAATATCGAAGATAAAAACGAAAATGTCACAATTCTTTGTGTTCGGTTGAACTATTATCGGTATTTCAGAATATTTTAACCGCAAAGTTCCGGGCACAAAAATGTGACAATGCGAGCCGCCATTTTAAAGATTTGAAGTCGTTGCTAGTCTTCATCACAAGCTGTATTTACGAATCTAATTTGAAAATGGCGTGTTTAACGCGTGTGTTAGAGACTATGTTTCCCAATCAATCAAAAATAAGCAGACAAATTTAAACATACGAAGTGTGCAACTTATATCGTCCTCATAAGTGTAAATTGAAGAGAAAAAGATTTCCAAAGAAAGTAAGCAGTGCTTAAAATAAGCTAAATAAGAGGGCTGAGAGCCATAGGCTATGATTCATAGCTAGGATACATAGTAGCTCTGAATCTAGCTCTCTGTATAAATAATAATTTATATTTTAGCTCTCTGTAGCATGGTAGTGTTCAGTCCATGCAGGTGCACGAATTCGTCCACTTTAGGGAGCCATATATGGCCACCAAGACAAAATGCGTAATAAATTCTCTATTTTTCATGTTTGAAACCCAAAATAAGATTATATTTGATTTCCGGTTTGAATTAAGCAAATTCTGATATTTGTTGAAGAGATGAAAAACATTTTGTGATTTTGCTTGGGTTTGACACTTTCATCTTGCAGTTATTGTCCGTTTTCCCATTGAATACAGTACAGTGTGCTTGTAATTGAAGCATTATTGACCCGCTGCACGCACAAAGTTTACGTGCAATTTGAATAGGGACAGATTGTTTTCAGTTATATCATGAAAACTAACCGGCCGATTCGTTTTGAACGAGCGGTTACTACAAGTGTATGTTTTTAAATATAACATACTTAATTTACATGGGTAGGCTATAGGTTAACGAGAACTTAGGACCATCGCCATTTTTATTAGGACTATATCTCGTCTTTTGGAGTCTCTTTATTGCCGTGTCAAAATTTGTCCCGTAAAAGTCAACGACAAAACCTGTCATCTTTCTCACAAAGTCGCCCTCACTATTTCCGTCGCTGTATAAAAACCACTTGACGTAAGATTTTTGAACGATCAATACGATAAAGAGGGCGGTCCACTTATCATTTTAAGCTATTGTTTATTATTCTACGACCTTGGAAAAGCAGTGCCATAGACTCTTCAACAACCTCATATTTTCCCTAGTTATCACAAGTTAACCAAGATCTAGCGATGAGTCGACCATGCGAGTAGGAGATATCGACCATATCGATTGGCCCTACCATTTTTGGTGAGGGATGATAGCTTCAATCGACCCATGGGCAAGGTTGTGTGGAAAACATATGGGTGCCGCTTGCCGCTTATTGTGACCAGTTGGGAGGAATATCTGTATTAAAGTAAAACACTTTAATTTTACGGCAACTAAATTGAGTGAATTTAGCATTAATATATTTGGGGCGATTCAATTTTACAAATTCGTGTAATCTTTCTGTATGCTATATTGCCATTGATAAATAGAAATATAAAATAATATAATTGGGAGCAAATACTTTGGTGAATTGGCCGGACCGTCTCGCAAAATTAAATTGCTAGCCAAATTAAGTAGTTTTACAGTATATGGGTATAAAATACATAGTAGGCCCTAAACATGAAGGCAAATCATGACAAAAAGACTAAGTATAATATTCATAACCTATGGGTGACCCGTAACCAGAATTTGGAATAATATACAAGAATTATTCATTTAAATTGCAGATATTTAGACAATACTTCTTCTAAACAATCATACATTTCAATAATGTTTTCATCATCAAGCGTTGATATTAATTCAACCATGGACTTTAATATTCTATATTTATAATAAGTCCATGCTTGCTACTACATGTATTATAGCGGGTCTATTTCTTAACAAACACCCCTATTTCGTCTCTGAAATCGACTATTCCAGACCTGTTACTTAATTGCCGAGTATTCGGTCAAACAATAGATGGACGGGTCACCCATAGGTCGTTGACCAGCTCGTTCATTGGCTGAGAGTGCTGAAGTATCACTTGACTAATCGGGGCTAATTTGTAAAACTGGATTAAAGTTTTGATAAACCTGGTATGCATGTCAAGGGTTGTCGCTCGTTTGCCGTGGAGCATAACTGCACTATGTGAGACTGAGATGCATCTCCTAGTCGCAGTAACATATGTCTCAGCCTACTTATGAATCAGTGTAGTTAATAATGTCCAGGTGTTAATGATAGATGAGATTCGCAGGTCCTATGTTACTTAGTACAACAAATCATACTTAGGGATATTTGTCATCAGTTGGTATTATTCATCATAGGGTATTTTGCATGTTTCACTATCTGTCCCCATCCTAGTTGGTAGGGAAGAAAAAACACACCAATGTATGGGTTTCCTGTACTACTATGTTACTAGGACTAGATATCTCCCAGCACTATATCTTGGGGGATCCACTAGCCTAAATTGAGTACTTTTGGCCATATGCTTCGCGCATATTTTCTTATAAAAATATTGACTTCAAAAGCATATCAAATCCTTTTGGTGATAAAGCGCTCCTATTAAAACTAGCCTTTACGCACAGTCAATACACTGCAATACTTTATTGATCAATTGATAACCTTAAACAAACACCGCTACGAAACCTGTGTGCAGTTTTGGACTGTACCATTATTCTACATGGGGGACCACTACGGCCGTATCAATAATAAATACGTAATACTTTATTTGTTTGTTTATCTATTTATTTAGACATACACTTTTGAAACAGTGGCATGAGTGTTTTCGACCGATGCCTCCTGTCTACTGTGAATGCAGTAATTAAAATAAAGAGAAAACGAAACCCCGATTGTTATGTTTCAATAACCCTCCCTATTGCTATAATGAAATGGTTTTTGATTCTGACTAAAACAAAATCATTGATTGATCATTTTTTTATAAGTGCAAATTCATGTGCCTTACCATTGTCCGATCACAATAATTTTAGCGTCATATGAAAGCCTAGATGTCGAGGTTCAATGACTTACTTTCCAGAACTAAAGGGGGCGCTCATACCGTAAATATAGCGGTCTGAAAATACACTTTAGTGTGAAACGGCCCGTGCTCCGCAGAGATTTGACCAGATTTAGGCAAAAGCTGGGTTATTCAGTGGAAAATAAACGTAGGTTGTATGTGTCGGAGAAGGTTTTTTTAAGCATTATTAGATAGAGTATGACTTCTTACATGAGCTCGTTTGCATAGATGACCTATTGTATATTTTTAATTCTAGGATCCAAAAAGTTAAAAAAAACATGTTTTTACAAGACCGCTCCATAGACATTTTAATTCGGTATTCATGATGCATGAACGATGCATGAATTGGAGCGCCTAGGATTTTATATGCTTTTACTATGAGAAGACTCCTGGACAGCAAATCTATTCTGTGCCTGGGACGATATAGTGGAAAAACATCTATATAAACATCTATATAATTATCAATGGTCGAGAAATTAGAGCCACAGGGTGTTTAATGTTACAAAATCCAATTTTATAATTTAAAAAAAATGTGATTTATTCCCGGTGTTCTCTCTTCGTATTCAGAGGGGTAACACATGATCGTTCCAGGATCTTCAAATACCCCCCTATTTATGGCGTTTCGCGGACAATTTTGCTAATTTGACCCCCTTTTTCGCACAAAAACGCGGACATTTTGTCTGAAAATAACCCCCCTTTTTCACTATTTCAAGGACACTTTCTAAATATCCCCCTTTTTGCGCAAAAACGCGGACACATCTGGTTCAAAATTTTCCTATTCCCAGGACAATTTGATGTGACACAAAGCTCATTCTATTTGTTTTTCTTCCTCGCGGACATAGCCTCTCAAAAAAACACCCCTAATTTGTTGAAATCGCGGACATAGCTTCCAAAACGACCCCTTGTTATTGGAAATCGCGGACATAGTTTCAAAAAAGACCCCTAATTTTGGGAAATCGCAGACATAAATGTCCGTGGAATATCCGCGGACATGGCACAGAAAACCCCCCCTTTTCCACGATTTTTGGAACGATCATGCGTACCCAAAGTCAATGTTTACTGAAACCACCGGGGATTTATTGCATGCTTTTCACCTCGTCTCAGCTTTGCACCAATGCTCACAAAAGTAGAATGTTTCACCGGAGTATATGTTTCTGCTCAGAATGTTCTGACTTGTTCTAATTTTGGTTATAAAGACTCACAAAACCACCCAAAATGTATAAATATGAAAAAAAATTCCGGATCGCTACGTTCGTCATTTTTTATTCATTTCACACAATACTAAGAAGAGGCATCATCAAATTATTGGCCGTTCAGGGCATAACAGAATTTGTCAATGTATCCATGAACAAAATTCCAAGGACAGCCCCCTTAAGTATGGAGTGGGGGGGGGGGGGTAGGTTTGTTTAAAAAGCTACTGGTAACAGGGGGGGGGGGGGGGGTCATGTAATTTTCAGTTTCAGCTGTAGGGGGTTAGGTAATTTTAACATACGGGTCTCAAATTTGTCCCACTCCCCCCCCCCCCCCCCCCTCCACCATAAATAATGAATAAGTCAATTATTTAGGAAGCACCTTTTTTTGGGGGCTTAAAAATGTTTAGTTTTGAAAATATTGACCAAAAAGTGCCAAAAAAATGTTTTTTTATCTCAAAAATCACTTTTTTGCACTTTTTGGTCAATATTTTCAAAACTAAAAAATACGATATTAAAATAAAAATAAAACGCTCCTGGGGAATGTTATCAGGATTATCATAAAACTAGTATGACAAAATTTAACAAAATATATTTTGAGTTATCTTTTCCAAACCTAAAATGGGTCAAAAAAGGTGATTTTTATAATTTTTTTCCAAAATGGTCAATTTCATTATCATGGTTGGATTCATTGAACCCTTTTCTGCAAAAAACTGTATACGTTTATAAAGATTAAATGAATATTGAAGAAGTTATGGCAGTTTTACGGAGGCTGTACCTGAGAGTCCACCCCCCCCCCCCCCCCCCCCCCCCCCTTAAGGGTGCATCTCCTATGTTATTGTGTAGATGAAATAATCAAATTTGAACATTGGTGAGGACAGTCACCAACTTTATCATTTCGGAATCTATTTTGATTATTTGTGTACAACAACACAGAGCATGTACCCCTTTTCAGTCAAGAAAACACCGAGACATTCAATTCAACAAGAATGTCTTTCAAAAGGATGAACGTTGTCCTGACAAGTATTTCTTTTAAAGAGGATGGTAGCTGGGGATAGTCACAAAGTGTAATGTTGCTATGTTCATTTTGCTATCTTCAGTAGATAGCAGGTAGATGTACATGACAATTTCCACCCATAAATAATTATAACAACATGGATATATATCATTAAAATGATCACAACATGTTCCAAATGATTCAAGGTAACTATTACAGTACATTTCAAGTACATTCAGTACAATATCAATTTCCTTAAGGGTGCACTACACTAAATGGGATATCCCCTCCCCCTGAGACACCTACCCTTAAAGATGGTGTTTAAAACTAAAATCCGAAAGTATGCATCACAAAATCCTCAATAAAAAGATTTGACAGTAATACAATTGCGTAAATGCCAGTGATTTTTGATTAATTATGATTAATGGGACATCACCTACATGAACATGCACCCTGACTATAAACTGTGAATATCATCTAGGTATATTTTGAGAGATCTTTCAAATTTGTGCTTTTTACTGGAAACATTTCCATTGGCGATTACAGCGACATTTCCAAGCTCGTCAGAGAGGTAGTCGACTCCATGGGCGTATTTTGGAAAATCGAGGAGGCTCACCTACCTATTTTTTTCACTTTTTGGTGAGGAAATGTGATCATCTTTAAGAAAAAAGTCAAGTCTACAAGGTCCAATTTTGCAATTTAGTGGTCTAAAACAGAGTTTTATATCAGTGTGTTTGTACATCCCTGTGGAGATATATTTAGTGGTGTGACCTCTATAACATTATACCTGACTGTCCTCCCCCGGCCAAAATTCACACGATAAGTGTTTAAAACAGCTTGCCTAACTGAATAGTTATGAGCATGTACCACAGCATATAAATATATCGCACGAATGATATGTTGGGAAGACACTTATTTCCCTTGATAATTTTCACTTTCGTATGGAAGTCAGTCACATTTGTGAAAAATACTTGACAGGTTCACAAATAAAGTTCTGAGTCTGTTGCTTCTTCTGCTAATGTTTTGTAACATATACAATGACATTTTAGCTTCCTTGCAATTTGAAAAGGTCTTTAATCAATGAAGCCCTGGCCACAGCCCCCCCCCCCCCCCCCCCCCCCCCATTTATTCATGCTATAGTAACACTTAACAAGTTAACAGTAATACCTTTTAAAGGCATATTATGTGATCTTTTCCAAGTAGCGCCCTCTATCATTGATTTTTACTATGAAAGCAGATTTTCTTGCAGATTTGCATATTTGATCATATATCATAAAGATCTTCTAAGTTACAGATCGATGCGATTCCTAATTACTTCAAAATCATGGTTTGAAAAATAGATTGTACCGAGCGGTACAATTTTTTTCTTCAAATTTTACTCTAAATTTAGACTATAGGCCGTGCATGTTTTATTCCTTCAGAAAACAAATCTAGCACTCTCCATGTAGGGCACAGATGAAATGTGGCTTAAAATGAAGCTAATATATGCCTGATCAATATTTTACCTTATCCCACGTTCGTAGGTTGCACGTTATGACCCTAGACCTCGATTTAGGGTCAAAGGTCACATGTGTTTCAATGGGAAGTCAAAAACTAAATTTAACATGGTAAAAAAACTAACAAATGAGCTATTGACTATAAAAAGTATGTTATATTGTTGGGATAAGTGTTTTAAACAAAAAAGTCAATCACAACTTCGATCGTATTGAAAATTACAAGTTGGCCAAAATAGACCATTTTGGTCATTTTTCGCAAAATTGGCACAAAAATGACATGTTATCATCATTAAAAAAATATTTTACCAACATTATAACATGGTTTATCAATTCATAATGAGTCAAAATATTTTTTTAATGATGATAACGTGTCATTTTTGTGCCAATTTTGCGAAAATATGACCAAAATGGTCTATTTTGGCCAACTTGTAATTTTCAAAAGGTCACAGTTCAAAAACTATTGATCTACGATCAAACTTGTGATTGACTTTTTTGATTAAAACACTTATCTCAATAATAAAATATACTTTATATAGTCAATAGCTCATTTTTTAGTTTTTTTACCATGTTAAATTTAGTTTTTGACTTCCCATTGAAACACATGTGACCTTTGACCCTAAATCGAGGTCTAGGGTCATAACGTGCAACCTACGAACGTGGGATAAGGTGAATTTGTGTTAAGGGATATATTTGCCACCTTTTGGTAATAATTTCACGTGGGCCCCAGAGGTGGACTACAAGAGTGAACGATACAGACCAACGTCCCAGTGTCTAATTCACTCTTTAAACCATGCTTTTGAGGTTAGTAGGAATCGTATCGCTCTGCAACTTGGGAATGATTTTATGATTTATGATCAGAAAAGTAAATCTGCAAGAAAATCTGCTTTCATAGTAAAAATCAATGATAGAGGGCGCTACTTAGAAAAGATCACATAATATGCCTTTAACCCTAACTCTACCCCCCACTTTTTCCAGAATTTTTTTTTCAACATGGAAAATCGACCAAAATATCCCCCCGATCCCCCCGGGATCAATCAATCAATCATTTATTTCCATATAATAACATTTACAAAACATTAACAATATTCAAACAAAGCAAACAGATCACAAACAAAATACAACCATAGGACAATATGGAGGAAAAGGCAGGAAGGCCAAAAAGGCCTGAAATTTGCATTTCCCTTTAAAAAAAAAAATAAATAAAAATGTTATAACATCAGCAACAGCGACTAACAGATAAAGGACAGTGCTCGAACAATCCAAAAATAATTTGATATCAGTTTTGAGATAATAGTTTTAGATTAAGCTTTTGTTTAGAGGGGCAGTGCACGAAAAAATACTTAATTGTATTTTGATATGAGATTTCTTTTTAATTGTTTACGGAATTGGGATTTGATCCAGGGACCTCCAGCACGTGGAGCTTAGGATTCCCCACTACACCACGACTGTCAACGGTAGTCTGCGCAGTGTATTGCGCAAACTATATGGATTGGGTCAATTTTTTCATCGAAAAACTTTCACGCCGGGTGGTACCAACGTACCCAGTCGTGGTATATCGTGGTATGGTAGGGTTAGGGTTATATTAACAAAACTTCAAAAAAAATTTAAAGAAAAAAATAAAATTCAAAAAAAAATGCTTCTTAACCCTAACTCTACCCCCCCCCCACCCCTACTTTTTCCAGATTTTGTTTTTCAACGTGGAAAATCGACCAAAATATCCCCTTGATCCCACCAATCCCCCCGGGATTTTATCCAGGGACCTCCAGCACGTGGAGCTTAGGATTCCCCGCTACACCACGACTGTCAACGGTAGTCTGCGCAGTGTATTGCGCAAACTATATGGATTGGGTCCATTTTTTCATCAAAAAACTTCCACGCCGGGTGGTACCAACGTGCCCAGTTGTGGTATATCATGGTATATGGTAGGGTTAGGGTTAAAAGGTATTACTGTTAACTTGTTAAGTGTTACTATAGCATGACTAAATTGGGGGGAAACTGTGGCGCCTAGTAGCGCCCTCTATCATTGATTTTTACTATGAAAGCAGATTTTCTTGCAGATTTGCATTTTTGATCATAAATCATAAAGATCTTCTAAGTTACAGATCGATGCGATTCCTAATTACTTCAAAATCATGGTTTGAAAAATAGATTGTATCGAGCGGTACAATCTATTTTTCAAATTTTACTCTAAATTCACTCTTTAAACCATGATTTTGAGGTTATTAGGAATCGTATCGCTCTGGAACTTAGAATATATTTATGATTTATGATCAGAAAAGTAAATCTGCAAGAAAATCTGCTTCCAATTTTTTTTCTCTCGAGGATTGAGGGCGTCCCATGGAAAAGATCACATAATATACCTAAGGGATTTAAATAACACATACACAGTTAACCAGGCCTGGAAATAGCACCCGCCCGCGGGTAACTTTTGCGTCTGGTAGGTGGAGATACAAAAGTACTGGCCTGACTGGCGGGTAAACAATTTGGAACTCACAGTGTGTGTGTTTCATTGGCTGGTGGAATTTGTGTTTGGCAGTTATTTTTTGTAAGTTACCTGCCTGACTGGTTGGTTGAAATAAATCTCAAGTTCCAGCCCTGCAGTTAACATGGTTGAGACATTAACTGTGTATGTATAAATCCCTAGCCTTTCATCAAGGCATTGTGCTGGTCTGTGTGAGCACCTTATTTATTTAGGGTGTTTTTTGAAAGTCCTTGGACGTGCCTAACGTGCCTGATACCCCTGTAATTATAATTACCACTGAGCAACCCGGGGTACACGCCTAATAATAAGGCCACAAAATAAAAATAAATTGTTTCCAGTAGTAAGCCTGAAAAGCCAAATGCAAAATGAGTTTTGTTTTTTTCATTATTATTCTTCTTCAAATCTGTGCATTTTCTGTTGCTAAATTTTTTCACCTCCGTGTTTGCCGTATGTCGCCAATCGCCATCTTGAAACATGTTGGACAAAATGTCGACAAAAGATGGCACCCTAATAATAATTTGTCCCTGTTTTTCTATTAAGCATCTCAATGAAACGAGTGCGAGCTAGTGGAAACAAACTTTTTGTTTGACCTATTAATAATAACACACACTTATAGAGAGCCTTACTTCAGTGAGAAAACCCCAAAACGCTTTACAACAAAATGAATTAAAAGAGTAAAAGTACCAAAGCAAAATAATAGATCAGTATTCAACTGGTGCATCATATATTAACATAAATTTGGCCCATTTTTTGGATTTTTGGTCCAGCAGGTCTAATAACCCATATCAGGATGCCCAAAAAAGGTCATAGATAGAGTCTACAGGTAAAGTTACAAAATGGATCAGAGACAAGGGGATAATTGATTTATCAACTCACCTTATGGTAATTTCCTATCCTGTAAAGTCATCAGATCTGTCCAAAGTTATAAAGTTGGATGCTGTTGATATATTAGGCCGTATTCATAAAAATAAGTAATTGCTTTTACTAAAGTAACAACCCCCTTTTACCAACCTTTTACTTAAATGTTTATTCATAGAAATAAGCAATGACTTTGAAGTAAAAGCTGCACATTTTAAGCATTAGTAATTGCTTTTTACTAAGTAAATGCCAGAGAAATTAGCACCTACTTCAATTTGTATTCATAAAAATGACCTTTGACTAGCATTTACTAGTGATTGTACAAGCACCCCATTTGTGGCTTGCTGTATAGCCAGTACAGACATATCACATCTTCTGTCATGTTTTTACGTCGAAGACCACAACCTATTAAGGTGTATAACATCATCAGGCTTAATCGTGATGAAGTCAACCCTACCACTTACAGAACTTTATTTAGGTTTGACAAACAAAATGTGGAATGGCTTGCAGACACCTTCATACCATGCACCAAATACCGAGACTCGTGGTGGGCGTTTGACACCAGTGGCACAAATGAAGACGACTTTGGCATATTTGTCAGATCCAGGGTACCAAACGTCCGTTGGCGATAAAAAGAGATACTAATGAGTAACTTAAATTAGCTAGGGATGAGCAAGACTACAAAATGTCTCTAATAGTGAACCATTTTGCCACCCCCTTTTGTAGATGGTACTGTAGTACAATAGCAACTACTTGAGAACTTACTAGCTGTGGCAAGTAACACCTGTAATCATTTAGCAAATGGTTATGAATAACATTTTTAGCAATTGCTTAGACTAGACCTTTTACTTACCTAGCTGTTGCTTTTACTTATAGCATTTACTAGTTAGTTATTACTTATTTTTATGAATACGGCCTATTGTGACGTTCCTCTCTCTTCTTCCGTCAACAGGGAAACTAGACTCGTGAGGTATCTGAGCACTTGCTTCCTTTATATATAACACAACTATTTTATTTATTCTGTCTTCGACATAATAGCTATCGAAAAACTTAATTTTTTCTTCTCCATTTGGTAGCCCGTCAGATCGTGCTACGACAGCAGCTAGCAGTAGGGATTTGTAATGTGTAGGATGGTTAGAGGTTAACTCAGACACTTTCCAACCAGTGGCGTACCGACCGGGGGGGGGGGGGGGGGAGGGGGGCAAGTTGCACCCCCTGGCTCCAAATACCGGGACGCTAAATTCGCAATACCGGGACGCTAAATTCGCCTTAGAAAAAAAAATAGGACCTAGACCGAAAACACTGATGATTGGTCATTATTTGTTGACTGTTGTGCTTTTTGGACTGCGAAATTTTGTGACCGTGCACATTTTTTTGACCCTACCCCCCCCCCCCCCCCCCCCCCCCCCCCCCCCACTTACGTGAAATTCATGAGGTGACTGACTGGGAAAACATTTGGGGCAACCTTTTACGCCACTGTCGGGAGAATGTGTAGAATGTGGGTGAGGTAGCTAGTTGCAATTTGTTCAGAAAAAAATGAATAAAGAAAAAATCCTGTAGGGTGGTGTTATGGATACATAATACAATTTGCAAACATCTTGTTGTCTGACGATTGTGAAGGCATGAAACTCTATTAGGACTTCTAAATTCCAGAAGGTCTATTACTTTGAATTTTTATTATGCTCTTCCTTGCGGAATTGAGCACTCTATTCAAAGGTAGTCTACCTATTGGCATAATGTCATAATATCGATACATGTACATAATACAATTATTATGTAGTCGGGGTAATTATTCAAAATTAAGAAAAAATCCTGTAGGGTGGTGTTATGGATACATAATACAATTTGCAAACATCTTGTTGTCTGACGATTGCGAAGGCATGAAACTCTTTTAGGACTTTTTCCATTATGCTCTTCCTTGCGGAATTGAGCACTCTATTCAAAGGTAGTCTACCTATTGGCATAATGTCATAATATCGATACATGTACATAATACAATTATTATGTAGTCGGGGTAATTATTCAAAATTAAGAAATGTGACTGTACTTTTTTTCTCAAATGTATGGCCATCTTCAGAAAAACATGGGCCAAGTCACAGAACTTTTTGATCTGCCCTTGTAGGCTGCCCAATCGCGCCATAGAAAAAAGTACCTGGTTTTACCAATTTTGATGCACTTTATGCTGTCAAACTCAAAGATTTGCCTTGAAATTACCCCCCCCCCCATCAGCACTACAAAACACTAGACTACTAGGTGCTAGTAGCGCACTCTTCCCTAATCTATCTCATGGTACGATCGGGCAGGTAACGAGGGCAGATCAAAAAGTTCTGTCACTTTGCCCATGTTTTGGATTCTCTGATCCATTTTCTTTCCAAAAATTTATACTTTTATATACATTTGAGTCATAGTTCAATAATTACACACTCACAAAATTCAAAAGAAAACTTCCTTGAGTCCCCCCTTAAACAGAGTAATGCATTCCAAACTCAACCCTAAAAGGCATCAATTACAGTTACATTACAAAATTAATAGACAAAATACATTCTTTCTTCTCCATTACAGTGACATCCAAAGAACTACCTTAAACGTCAGTGGAATTTATATAAAGCAAAAATATATTGACGGCATCATGAAGTGAACTCAAGGTGCTTTTTATGGACACAGATACGTAGCTATCACGCTGACAGCGGTATGGACATGGATACGTAGCTATCACGCTGACAGCGGTATGGACACGGATACGTAGCTATCACGCTGACAGCGGTATGGACACGGATACATAGCTATCACGCTGACAGGGGTATGGACACGGATACGTAGCTATCACGCTGACAGGTGCTCACAGGCCTCACAAGATCAAAATATGAGTGAGTTTGTCAATAAAAACAGGTAAAAGTTGGAAAATGTTGACAATCAATAGCTTGATATTGAAATAGAAACAGCTTAGGCACACAAAAAACACAAAGTTTGTTTCCAGTAGCATGTCTGAAAAGTAAAATGCAAAATGTGTTTCTTTATTTAATTTTTGTTGCTCAAATTCATAGTGGAGATTTACTTGAATTGGTTTTATTTAGTCATATCTATGAATTTTGTTACTCTTACACACGCTAAAATGTATTCGCCACGGATTTCACTTTTGTGTTTGCCATGTGGCCAATAGCCACCTTGAAACATGTTGGACACAATGTTGACAAAAGATAGCGCCCTACAATATTTGTTTCAGCTAGTTCTATAAATTTGTTGAAACGTGCAAGAATCAAGCGTCTCAGTGAAATGTGTGTGCACTAATGGAAACAAACATGTTTTTTTTGTTTTGGCCTGAATGGAATGAAAATAAAGATATTTTTCTGTAAGTAATCACACATAAATTTAATTCAGACAGTATTATGGTACAATTGCAGTTAATATATCTTATACTATACAGGGTGAGTAAAAAAGACTTGCAATAGTGGAAAGAAGCCATTTTGTTTTCAAAACCAAAATGAATTTTAAAACTTTCTAAACGTTGCAAGAATTATGTATAATCCTAATTTTGTATGAAAAAATGAAGTCGATCGCATTTTCCGTTTGTCTTTGGTGAACCTTTTGACCAGTGCACCCATTTTACACGTTTGTCCACGAGATACCCAAAATATGCATCAGATCGCAAAATGTGTCTCTCAGTTAAATTTGGAAACTTGAGTTCATTTGTGATGTTATTGGAATTTGATGCATCCTTTCTTGTTTACATGTGAGTTAGCATAATCAATTATAATCGTACCCATGCAATGAAAGCGTATAATGTTCTGAATTTTAATAAAAAACTGAAATTTTCCATTTTTTTGTTGGCGGGATATTCAAATATGAAAATGCAATGTGTGCCATTTCAAATGAAAATCACTGTACTCGTGGACAAACAGGTAAATTTGGTTGTGCAGCAAAGAGGGTCACCAAATACAAACGAAAAATGCGATCGACTTCATTTTTTCACACAAAGTTAGGATTATTCATTTTGGTTTTGAAAACAAAATGGCTTATTTCCACTATTGCAGTCTTTTTGACTCACCCTGTACAGCTAATAAGTATGCATTTTTTTACAACATTTATCCAACTTGTAATATATTACATTACCAACCTACAGAATTTACTGAAAAACATAATATGTAATGCATCAGTTGGGTGTATCCTCCTGGGAGGAGGGGGGAGGGGGTGTTCTCCACACTATTTTGGGCAATATCAGTTGCTCGTTAATTGTAGTATTTTCTGAAATCTGGCCATAATGGAACAGGTTTCTAAAACCTGTTTATTGGGAATACAATTGATTGAGTGAACAACAAAGAATAGTGCAGTAATATGTTTAGATACATTGTTTGAAGTGCAATCCATGTAAGATAATTCATTTGCTATAGTTCAGTCATTTCCAAATTGGCGAAACCTGTTTACAGCAGTGAATGGATTCAGAAGAGCGTTGCGCACAAAACTTTTGCATGGCGCAATATGGTATGCAATATCGCAGTGTCATTGTATGCATGACGCGCTTATACGCTTGGATTACTTTTGCGCGCAGATAGATAAAAACCAAATATTTCTCCCCAATTTGGAACTGATTGAACTATAGCTGTACATTCATTCATTCTTGATAATAGCTCTTGTCCTTGCACACTATGGTCCATGCATTCATATACCACCCTCTAGTGCCTGCGATGCTATAGGGCAAAAGCACTCATGCAAGGACTCACACAATTATCAAGATCGAGTGCTAATTCATGAGCTTAAAAGCCTGATCATACTGCATCATACTGCAGTACAAGTGAAATCCACAAAGTTATAGAGATTCATACTAGTTGCATAAGAATACAGAAATTTTGGTTAAACTAGATACTTTTAATCCACTTTACATCATACAACATTACAAGTCCACAGAAGTTATAGAAATACATAATTATTGAGCTATTGAGCTGATAACTATTATGTGACCAGTTACATCAAAAGTGGGCTTGTGTCATCCAAAATAAAAATGAGATTTTATTTTTATATGAATGAACCTTGTATCAGTTTTAAAAGACACCGTGCAGTGTTCAAATTAAGTGGTAATCTGGGCTACCCAAAGCCCAAATTGCTGGCGAATAAGCATATGACCATACTTTTTGAATATTTATACTGTAGTTACTTTGGCGGACAACCAAAAACATTGGCTGATAACCTGATTTTATAACGTGGTTATCCGCTGGAAAACATTGATTTGAACACTGGAAACTGGTCTTGTGAGAAATGGTCACTGCAATTAGATTTAATGGGAAAAACTGCATTTTTATGACATTATCCCTCTTTGATGTAAGTGGTCACATTTTAATATTACCTCACAAACTCACAGATGTCACAGACCCCACTAAGTTACAGACATACATAATTTGATAATAATTTAAGGTATACACGGCAAACTTAGGCAAACTGGACCAGTACATGTCACATGGACTGTGCTGATACTTCAGCCCAATTACATTCCTACTAAGTTACAGAAATACATAATTTGATAATAATTTAAGGTATACTCCCTGTCATAATGCCTTGGACATAAATTCCATCAAATCATGCGTACGTGCGAGTTACGTAGGTCCACATTGCAATGCGTAGGTACGAATGTGCGTAAACACGGAAGTGCGTACCGGTCACTTTAAACAAATGATCGCGCATCCTAATAGGTCAATCGTGAAATCGTCACACGCCATTATTGACACGCCGTGATTGACGGCGCGTGACGTTCGCGCCTGTCAAGCATTTTGACGCCATGCCTCGCAAACAACAACAAAATACGCTCGCGTGAAATAACGTGAATTATGCCCAAGGGACTATGACAGGGAGTATACACGGCAAACTTAGGCAAACTGGCCTAGAACATGTCACATGGACTGTGCTGGTACTTCTGCCCAATTACATTCCCACTAAGTTACAGATACATAATTTGATAATAATTTAAGGTATACTCCTAATAAATATATATTATACACGTGTCATACTTTA
This sequence comes from Ophiura sarsii, assembly GCA_035610835.1. Taxonomy (NCBI): domain Eukaryota; kingdom Metazoa; phylum Echinodermata; class Ophiuroidea; order Amphilepidida; family Ophiuridae; genus Ophiura; species Ophiura sarsii. Next base: position 10,435,125 of record CM069448.1, on the reverse strand, counting down.
TAATATGCCTTTAATATATTATAAAATATCACAAACCCCACTAAGTTACAGAAATACATAATTTGATAATAATTTAAGGTATACACAGCAAACTTGGGCATGTACGGCCTATGTCACATGGACTGTGCTGGTACTTCTGCCCAATTACATTCCCATTAAGTTACAGAAATACATAATTTGATAATAATTAAGGTATTATATACTCCTAATAAATATATATATTATACACACATACTTTATAATATGTCTTAAATATATTATAAAACATCACAAATCCCACTAAGTTACAGAAATATATAATAGGATAATACTGCTAATAAGTATATATTTATTATACACACATATTTTTTAATACACCTTATAATACATCACAAACCCACTAAGTGTACATATGATGATTTAAGATGTACAGGGTGGTTCAAAAAAATTGTAACCCATTATTTTTTGCAGCCATTGTTAGCTACTTACGGATAAAATTTGGTAAATGTATCAAAGCAGAGGCTATAAGCACATGGAGAAGAAATGTGCTCATTAAAAGTTTAATCTCAGATTTCTGGTATCAATTATTGATTTTGGATTAGCAAACATCAAAGTACCTGGTCAGGGACTTTTTGTGTCAGGTGTACTTTATAATCCACCTTTATGTATGATACCCCATTACAAATCCACACAGTTCTATATAATTTAGGATATTTAGAAGACAAAAGTGCCATTTGTCTTAGTCTTTTACAAATAACTTTCTAGTAAACCATTTTCTGTGTACAATAGCTCAAAGCAAAGTGAAGAAATTACTCCATAATCTAACAATTTAATATTTTAAGTTGGTGCTATAGTTATAGAGTTATGGCCACATTTATTACTTCATAATTATTTTAGCACTGTGCATATACACCTAGCACAAAAAGTCCCGGACCAGGTGCTTTGAGGTTGGCTAATTCAAAATAGATATAGACACTGGGACGTAGGTCTGTATCAATCAATCTAGCACTCTCCATGTAGGAGATAGATGAAATGTGGCTTAAAATGAAGCTAATATATGCCTGATCAATATTTTACCTTATCCCACGTTCGTAGGTTGCACATTATGACCCTAGACCTCGATTTAGGGTCAAAGGTCACATGTGTTTCAATGGGAAGTCAAAAACTAAATTTAACATGGTAAAAAAACTAAAAAATGAGCTATTGACTATAAAAAGTATGTTATATTGTTGGGATAAGTGTTTTAAACAAAAAAGTCAATCACAACTTTGATCGTAGATCAATAGTTTTTGAACTGTGGCCTTTTGAAAATTACAAGTTGGCCAAAATAGACCATTTTGGTCATATTTTCGCAAAATTGGCACAAAAATGACATGATATCATCATTAAAAAAATATTTTGACTCATTATGAATTGATAAACCATGTTATAATGTTGGTATATAGATGAGGCTGATCGGTTAAAGGTTAACATGGTTATGAAAAAATAAATTTCTGATTTTGATATTGATAGGTACCTCACAATGTTGGACAATATCTAGGCTATCTGAAACTGCATTTAAAAAAATTCAAAATGCGGTACGTTCGCGGAACAGTCCATTATTGTCCAAGGGGTGAAAACAAGATGCGTCACGGACGGACATTTTAGTTCAAGTTCATCGTGCTATATTTTTATGTTTATGTAACATTTTCAGAGTTTTGGGATGTAATATTGATAGCTGACACACTTTTCCATCAAATAAGATAAATATTTGGGAAAAAAGTTCTGGGGAAGTTATATCGCTAGACTTGCGTTAACATTTTGATGTTTTGCTGTCCGTCCGTGACACAAAAAAAGTTTAAAAGTTTTTTAACTAATTTCAAGGACAAAGTAAAAAAATAAAAACATTGTGAAGTATCTCCCTTATATGTATTCTATCCCATGCAGGAGTATTAATTAATTAGGACAGGCATAAATTAGTTAAATCTTTAATTAAAAGTTGTCACGGACGGACACAAATTTTGTCACGGACGGACACTGTTAGCTACTGGTCAGTTCTGAGCACACAAGCAAAGCTGAATACCACCCCTCTTACCATTAAATGAACTAGTCCATACAGGTATGCCTTTTATGCAAATGATTAGGTTTGCTACAGCAGTGAGCACATGTTATGATGCTCACCAGGTGCACTATAAAATTACTTGAAGTCAAATGAAGTCATTTGCTTATTTGCGCATTTGTGAACCCTCAGCAGATCTTCTTTGGTGAATCTGTAGTATAGCTTGCACTTGTTAACCTTACTGCCTGTACATGCTGAAATAATGCTTGCAAATAAAAGGGGTAGCATGAGATCAGTTAAAAGACACTGTTTAAAATTGCCCCATATAATAAGTGTATGTAAAATAAAAGCAAGTAACAGCATTGAAATCAGAAAGTATCATTGGAGATGTTAGCACAAATTTAATTTTAAGCATTGCACTATCAAAAGTTGGAGGCTTTTTCTTCATGAAACTTCAAAAACTCAAAACACGGTTGGATGCCTACATGTATCCATTATCACTAACCTTTAATTACACAATTAATTGAACAAAAACTTATCAAAGAAGGGTCAAAATTGTTTTAAAAAGTTGTATCACAGCATACAGTCTTTTACACAATTAATCAAACAAAATTTATCAAAGAAGGGTCAAAATTGTTTTACAAAGTTGTATCACAGCATACAGTCTATTTATATGATGCAGCAGGTCTATCTCTTGCCATTTATGGTAAGAGGGGCAGGATTCAGTTTGGCATTTGTACTCAGAACTGAATAATGTCCGTCCGTGACAAAATTTGTGTCCGTCCGTGACAACTTTTAATCACTGATTTAACTTAATTATTGACGCCATTGTTAAGTTTCATTTCTACATGAGAAAGGGGTATATAGGGGAGATAGCTCACTATGTTTTTATTTTTTCTCTCTTTCCTTGAAAAAAGTTGTACAACTTTCAAACTTTTTTGCGTCACGGACGGACAGCTCTGCATCAAAAAGTTATCACAAGGGCAGGGTAATTACTTCCCAGAACTTTTTTTCTAAAATATATTTCTTATTTAATGGATAAATGTGCCATCTATCAATTTTTAATTAAAAAAATTGAAAATGTTACATTAACATAAAATATGGCAAGGTCAACTTCTACTAAGAATGTCCGTCCATGACGCATCTTGTTTCTACCCCTTGGGCAATAATGGACTGTTCCGAAAACTTTTCCGCGTTTTTTCTTCTTTTCAAATGCAGTTTCAGTTAGCCAAGATGTTGTCCAATATTGTGAGGTACATTTCAATATCAATATCAAAAAGTAATTTGTTCACACCAATGTGAACCTTGAACTGTTCACCCTCTGCTATCAAAGTGCCAAAAAAGACTAAATATCTTGACTGCTTTTTATTACTAAGACTGAAAATTCATGACTTAACATTTTTCTTACTATTTTGTAAGTATTTGATACCATTTTTTCATACTAAAGTGTAAATAAGTGGCAATTTCAAAGTTTGTTATGTAGTTAACATTTGCGTCCGTCCGTGACGCTCAAAAATGTCCGTCCGTGACAAAGTTTGTTACCCTACCCCTGTGAAAAATAAGAAATATTTTCAAATGCTGTGTATCAGATATTCAAACCATGTATCTTACTTGCTATTTGACCTGGAAAGCATTGGGGAATATGGAGTTGACTAGATAGAAATTAAAAAGAAGCACTAAAAGGTAGAGAACCCTATTTCTATCTAGTCCGTCCGTGACACAAACATTTCCGTCGTTCTATTTTTAGTAACAAACCACACCTTAATTTTTTTTTTGTATTTCAATAAAGTTGATGATTCTCTATAACATTAAACATAAAAAGTTGAATAAATGTCAGTAGTTACTTTTTACAAACTGTTTTTCGCTCATGTTTTGCACAAACGTCCGTCCGTGACAAACCGATCAGCCTCAGATGTACCTTACATTACAACACATTTCAAAAATCAATGGTATGTTGATGCCATGGCAACCAGCATTAATATCCTTCAAATCCTTTAAATTTGACTCAGATTTTACCCATTTTCGATGAATTTGAAGGATATTAAAGCTGTTTGCCATGGCATGCGGACACCATTGACTTTTGAAATGTCTTTTAATGTAAAGTTCATCTATAAACCAACATTATAACATGGTTTATCAATTCACATTGAGTCAAAATATTTTTTTAATGATGATAACATGTCATTTTTGTGCCAATTTTGCAAAAAAATGACCAAAATGGCCTATTTTGGCCAACTTGTCTTTTTCAAAAGGTCACAGTTCAAAAACTATTGATCTACGATCAAAGTTGTGATTGACTTTTTTGTTTAAAACACTCATCCCAACAATATAATATACTTTTTATAGTCAATAGCTCATTTTTTAGTTTTTTTACCATGTTAAATTTAGTTTTTGACTTCCCATTGAAACACATGTGACCTTTGACCCTAAATCGAGGTCTAGGGTCATAATGTGCAACCTACGAACGTGGGATAAGGTAAAATATTGATCAGGCATATATTAGCTTCATTTTAAGCCACATTTCATCTATCCCCTAGATGGAGAGTGCTAGAATTGTTTTCTGAAGGAATAAAACATGCACGGCCTACAGTCTAATAGTCGGTACCAAAAATCTGAGATATACATTGAATGAGCAAATTTCTTCTCTGCAGTTTGATACCTCATTCAAAAAAATTGAATGGACACTTTTTAAGTTATGGCGATTTCAATGACCGCGCATAACAACAGCAAAGTTGCACTAGGTATGGGATATCATTGATTTGTGTGTGATTACCGTCATAACTGAGTGCTATCTGAACCAGCATCTAGGTATCTGGATGAATGGGTCTGGGGTGATTGCGTTATAAAGGGTGTGTGGACTGTGAAGATTAAACTTCTTTTGCTGATTAGCTGTGAGTCTTTACACACACATTTTCACAGCGTAATCACACACAAATCAATTGTATCCCATAGAAAACCATTTCTAGTGCAACTTTGCTGTTGTTATGCGTGGTCATTGAAAGCGCCATCATTTTAAAAGTATCCATTTGATTTTTTTAAATGAGGTATCAAACCGATGCTCATTTAACGTATATCTCAGATTTTGGTACCGATTATCTATTTTGAATTAGCCAACCTCGAAGCACCTGGTTCCGGGACTTTTTTTGCTAGGTGTATATTGCATACATCTATAAATAATCCACATAATATTATAACTCTATTTGCTTTCTTGTTTGTATTATCCTACCACAACCCCTATCAGCACCCAAAATGACATTACAAAACCACAGAAATTACATTAATATATCTTTTTCTTTTCTTTTTAGAAATATGCAGATAATATGCATTTAGACTTTAGGATGAGTAAAATAACAAATTTTACTCATCTTGGAGATCAATTGAGGAAAACATGTTTGTTTACGATTTTTATATAATAACATTTTAAAAACCAAACAAGGTACAGGATCATACCAAACCTATTCAATTTCATTATCCATCATTGTTCATTAACAGTTCAGTCTATTTGAAAATAATGGTGCAGGCCACTGGCTTATCTTGTCAATGATATAATCATAAATGGTAACATGATCTTACTTTTGTTTCAAATTAAATTTGTGTAGAATATCTGAAACGATTAATTGATTCAATTGATTAATTATTGTGTTCCATACAGGTTTTCCAAACACATAATCTATGAATCACTAACCAAGAAAATCACGAATCTGTTTGGTTTCAAAACACAGTAGTGGTACAAAAATAGTCAATTCTACTGAATCCAACCATGATATCCTTAGATTATTTTGTTGATAATAGCAAACACATACTTCTGTAATAGCAAACACATACTTCTGTAATAGCAAACACATACTCCTGCGATATCCCTTGGAATTGCTGTTCCTCTTATTAGATGGTCAGAAATAGTATATTACTTGTACTTCACCCAACATTTAAAACATGAGAAAATTGGTGTTCTATCACAGTTCAATAGATATTATCAACTCCTGCATCATGATATGATATTAATATTCTGATTTTTTGTTATTTCCTTTCTTTTTGAATTTTTAAGGTCATGGTCTTAATCTGTTAATAGGGCAACCCGGTGGCTATTAGTTCTGGAACTACCATGGTAATTCAGTGATTTGTGCCTCTCCCAGATTTAGGTAAGTTAGCTATAATACTCCACGTATCTTCTATACAGTGACATTATAGTGTATCCCAGTGATCACAGAGCTTATCAAAGGCATGATTCAATGCACTGACATATTAGTCAGTGGATATTACCTGGAACTACTATGGTGATTCAGTGATTTGTGCGTTTCCCAGATTTAGGTAAGTTATTAGCTATACTCCACTCATCCTCTATACAGTGACATTATAGTGTATCCCAGTGATCACAGAGCTTATCAAAGGCATGATTCAATGCACTGACATATTAGTCAGTGGATATTACCTGGAACTACTATGGTAATTCAGTGATTTGTGCCTTTCCCAGATTTAGGTAAGTTAGCTATACTCAACTCATCCTCTGTACAATGACATTAGGCACAAAAAAAAATGTTTGGTTGTCCTCGACCGACCGACCGTGCACCCTGGTCCAGATCCTTTTTCTTTCTTTTCTTTTTTTTAATAATTTTGTTGTTGAAATTCTTGATTTTTTGTGTGGAAAATCTTCTGGAAACAGGACAATATTACCTCTACCAACGTGTACTTGTGAGTTTTAATAGTCTGAGAGGATTTTAGTGTAAATATTGAACATTCTTTGTCGCTGTATATCATTGTTTTTGGTTTCAAAGTATTAATAGCAAATATGTGCGACTCCTAATGATGACTACTAATAATGGTATTAAACCTCAACTGGAAGGATCATCCCACAAGAGAGGATATCTATGCAGGGCTACCAAAAATATCAGAAATTATCAGGGGTCCACGCCTCAATTTTGCTGCCTACTGTGCAAGACGGCTAAATGAAACAGTGTCTCAACTAGTCTTCTGGACCCCAACTCAAGGTCAACGTACCCAAGGGAGACCAAGGTTGACATACCCCGCGCTCCTTAGTCAAGATGCTGGCATTGGACAGCAAGAGCTACGCAATCTAATGCAGGACAGAGTGAACTGGCGAAAATTCATCATGGCTTCCGACTGAGGCAACGAAGAAAGTAAAGCAAGATTGTGCGACTCTTTGTGTGATTTTAATTTCTTGTTGGCTGAACTTTGAGCTTCCACTGGTATAAAAGGGGGAGAAAAAAATCTGACCGCCCGGCCCCCTCTCTGAGAGCTCTGGAGGACAACCAAACAATTATTAAGTTTTTGCCTTAGAGTGTATCTCAGTGATCACAGCTGATTATCACAAACATAATTCAATACACTGACATATTAGTCAGTGGATATTACCTTGAACTACCATGGTAATTCAGTGATTTGTGCCTCTCCTATTGTAGGTGTAGGCAGTGGCGTAGCTAGGATTTTTTTCAGGGGGGGGCAAGATTTCTAAAATTTTCTAAAAAAGGTTGCCCAAAAAAAAATTCTAGTCACTTACCTCGTGAATTTCACGTAAGTGGGGGTGGGGGGTGAGGTCAAAATATTTCGCACAGTCCAAAAAAATCACACAGTAAATGTACTACATGTACAATTTTGCCTTCCATTTGGCTAATAACCTCGGTCTTTTTTCTCAATTTTTTCCTATTTCCTTTTTTCTCACCCCCTTTTTTTTTAGGGGGGCGGGGGCCAAATTGGTTTTTTCATCAGGGGGGCCCCCTGCCCCCCCCCCCCTGAGCTACGCCACTGGGTGTAGGTAAATTAGCTATACTCCACTCGTTCTCTGTACAGTGACATTAGAGTGTATCCAAGTGATCACAGCTGATTATCACAAACATGATTCAATACACTGACATATTAGTCAGTGGATATTATATTGAACTACTATGGTAATTCAGTGATTTGTGCCTTTCCCAGATTTAGGTAAGTTAAATATACTCCACTCATCCTCTGTACAGTGACATTAGAGTGTATTCTATTCTAGTGATCACAGCCGATTATCACAGCCATGATTCAATGCCCTGACATATTAGTAAGTGGCTATTAGTTCTGGAACTACCATGGTAATTCAGTGATGTGTGCCTCTCTCAGATTTAGATAAGTTAGCTATACTCCACTCATCCTCTGTATAGTGACATAGAGTGTATCCCAGTGATCACAGTTGATTATCACAAACATAATTCAATGCACTGACATATTAGTCAGTGGATATTACCTGGAATCATCAATTTTTATTTCGCACAGTCCAAAAAAAAAATCGCACAGTAAATGTACTACATGTACAATTTTGCCTTCTATTTGGCTAATAACCTCGGTCTTTTTTCTCAATTTTTTCCTATTTCCTTTTTTCTCACCCCCTTTTTTTTTTAGGGGGGTGGGGGGTGGGGGCCAAATTGGTTTTTTTCATCGGGGGTGGGGGTGGGGGGGGGGGGGCATTTGCCCCCTGCACCCCCCTGCACCCCCCCCCCCCTGAGCTACGCCACTGGGTGTAGGTAAATTAGCTATACTCCACTTGTTCTCTGTACAGTGACATTAGAGTGTATCCAAGTGATCACAGTTGATTATCACAAACATGATTCAATACACTGACATATTAGTCAGTGGATATTATATTGAACTACTATGGTAATTCAGTGATTTGTGCCTTTCCCACATTTAGGTCAGTTAAATATACTCCACTCATCCTCTGTACAGTGATATTAGAGTGTATTCTATTCTAGTGATCACTGCCAATTATCACTGCCATGATTCAATGCCCTGACATATTAGTAAGTGGCTATTAGTTCAGGAACTACCATGGTAATTCAGTGATGTGTGCCTCTCTCAGATTTAGATAAGTTAGCTATACTCCACTCATCCTCTGTACAGTGACATAGAGTGTATCCCAGTGATCACAGCTGATTATCACAAACATAATTCAATGCACTGACATATTAGTCAGTGGATATTACCTGGAATTATCAATTTTTAAGGTCATGGTCACATTCTGTTAATGAGGAAACCTGGGGGTATTAGTTCTGGAACTACCATGGTAATTCAGTGATGTGTGCCTCTCTCAGGTTTTGGTAAGTTAGCTATACTCAACTCATCCTCTGTACAGTGACATCAGAGTGTATCCCAGTGATTCACAGCTGATTATCACAGACATGATTTAATGCACTGACATATTAGTCAGTGGCTATTAGTTCTGGAACTACCATGGTAATTCAGTGATGTGTGCCTCTATCAGATTTAGGTAAGTTAGCTATACTCAACTCATCCTCTGTACAGTGACATCAGAGTGTATCCCAGTGATTCACAGCTGATTATCACAGACATGATTTAATGCACTGACATATTAGTCAGTGGCTATTAGTCCTGGAACTACCGTGGTAATTCAGTGATGTGTGCCTCTCTCAGATTTAGGTAAGTTAGCTATACTCAACTCATCCTCTGTACAGTGACATAAGAGTGTATCCCAGTGATCACAGCTGATTATCACAGACATGATTCAATCAATGCACTGACATATTAGTTAGTGGCTATTAGTTCTGGAACTACCATGGTAATTCAGTGATGTGTGCCTCTCTCAGATTTAGGTAAGTTAGCTATACTCAACTCATCCTCTGTACAGTGACATAGAGTGTATCCCAGTGATCACAGCTGATTATCACAGACATGATCCAATGCACTGACATATTAGTCAGTGGATATTACTTGGAACTACCATGGTAATTCAGTGATGTGTGCCTCTATCAGATATAGGTAAGTAAGCTATACTCCACTCATCCTCTGTACAGTGACATAGAGTGTATCCCAGTGATTCACAGCTGATTATCACAAACATGATTCAATGCACTGACATATTAGTCAGTGGATATTATTTCTGGAACTACCATGGTAATTCAGTGATTTGTGCCTCTCCCAGATATAGGTAAGTAAGCTATACTCCACTCATCCTCTGTACAGTGACATTAAAGTGTATCCCAGTGAACACATCTGATTATCATAGGCATGATTCAATCCACTGACATATTAGTCAGTGATGCACTGACATATTAGTCAGTGGATATTACCTGGACTACCATGGTAAGTTAGTGATGTGTGCCTCTATCAGATTCAGGTAAGTTAGCTATACTCCACTTATCCTCTGTACAGTGACATTAAAGTTTATTCCAGTGATCACATCTGATTATCATATAGGCATGATTCAATGCACCAACATATTAGTATTTGACAAGTCAATGAAAGGCAATCCCAGCACTCACACATAAATACTAAGGGGATACTGAATGAAATACTGATACTGAATGAAATCCATTGAAATTAAAAGTGACTATAGTATAGATACCTTCAGTAATTATTATATAGCATATATTAATGCATAGGCTGCTTAATCAACTAAACAGCAAAATACAATGTTGTCAAAAAGCATTCACAGCCTGACATCATCAATCATCATTCTTACAGACACATATTTTATGCAATTATATATTGGTGTGTTATGAAAGTGGAGCTTCATAATACATGGTTGTCAATGCATGAGTTGTTTTGTATAGGAATGTTTCCACTTCGAATAATCATAACAAAATTGTTGTATTTTTTTCATAATTAAACATTTTGCCATACATTGTTTCCATGCGAGACTCTGTGCTGCCATTTTGTGTGACTTTTGTTAAATAATCCCTAATGATGTTCAATGCTTGCTCTTTGTGATTGAATCAACCCCTTGTTCTTTGATATTTGTTTAATTAAGATTTAAATAAACAGTTTGGTCTAAGATTAGCTTTAAAATACCTTCTTTTTTGTTGTATATAAAGCGCAAATGTGAACAATAGCCCAACAGACATTAACAAGGTTAATGACCAGAGTGATTAAAAATCAAACTGGTAACTCTCGAAAGAGAGCTCTGAAAGGCCAATCAATTGGTTCACTGCAACTCAGAAAATATGCATAAAACAAGACACACAAATGGGCAGAGGCTAAAAATGCCAATGAAAGTGACATAATAATAAGATAAAAGCCCAAACATAGAGAACAACATCAAAATATAAATTATAGAAAAATAATAATATCTGGAGGTCTGATGGGCATCAAGAGAACCTACACAACAAACTTGGGAACTAAATCTACCAGGAGCTGCCTGTTGTCACCTATTCATAGTTTACTGACCAAAAAACCTCGTCACGCTGGACTAGTTTTTCACCCAAGCAACATGAAAATTGCCTTTCCGATGCTACGCACGGTGTCCACAAAATATACACGTGTAGCATCGGGAGTTTTCATTGCTGAATGGGGGTAGTTCTCTATCATACATTTTTAATTATTTTCCAAAATTAAGAGCATTTATCAATTGAAAACTATTGCAAATGAGAATAAATTTCATGAAGACCATTCCATATATTCATGAAAAAGTATACCGTGCCGTGTGCATGGTGTCCTAACCATAAAATGTAGCATCGTGATAAACATCCTATGCAATTTGTGGGAATCCCCCCCTGGAGATAAATAAAACATTCCATATTTCTTTTTGTAAGGATAGAGGTCAATAGCTATCAGGTTTGTTTGGAATTTGCCACACGTGGGCTAGTTTTATCAAGGTTTCAGTCGCTGGTGTCCCGTTGTAGCATCGGGACTTTTATGTAGCATCAAAATGTAAACATCGGATAGTTTTGTGAATGGTAAGTGCGATTGTAATTATTTCTTAATGTTGCTTGTATGTCTGTATTTATTAATGCATTTTTATTGAAAGGGAAACACTGAATCAGAATTTCTTTTCATGTTATGATATTAATTTTGAGTCACGGACGCCACAATAATTTGGCGTCCATGTAGCATCGGGCATAGCATGGGCAATATTTTGCATTGGGTATCGTTATAGTTCGTTGAAATTGTAATTTTTTTGTATATAGAATCACATCATTAATAAACTTTGAAGTTAATAATGAATTAGTTTTTGCTCTTTTAATGCTAATAATATAGCTTACCAATACGATGCTACATGGACACCATGTCCATGTAGCATTTCATAAAATTTGCCTAATTAGACTAAAACAATTACCCCATTCGAAATTATCCATCACCCAAAACATTCAAAACATTGCCTACATTTTACTACACTTTACAGAAAAAAAGGCATATTATGAGAGATGTATATCTAATGAAATATATTAATACACAATGCTACATGGACACCATTTCCATTAGCATTTCACTGAATTCACAATAAACATTCCCTTATTTTAGTTTTATTTACTATAAATAAAACAAATAATTGTAAATCATTTAAGTTCTCTATCCTTTGCTATTCTTTTTCATGTTAAATGAATAATAAATCAAATACTCCAGCATGATTTTAATATAAATATTTTCCTGCAACACAAAAAGTGCAACATGAATAAATAATCTACTCCAATATCAATACACAATGTTCCATGAAGATACTAAGCCATAGGGTTGTTTATTTTGTTTTGCTTTGCAGGTTCTTGACATTAATTCAGAAGACAGTTCTATCGTCCTGGAATTTATGGAGATGAAGACAAGGAACCCATCATTTTCAAAAACTAGTACCTTTCCAAAGAAATCCATCATGGCAATTAAATTATTTTTTTGCAAACTGACTTTTTAAGTGATCAAACTTTTCAATCATCTTTATCAATAATAGAGGATGATTCAATCAGAAACGAGCAAAGAGACTAAGATCACAAAGGGTGCTTTAAGAACAACACTGCATGAAGTTTGTTTCAGTGGACATCTTAAGTTTCTTTGATCAATGGTGTATTGTTATTGTGTAATTGTAAGAAATGGTGTATGTGTATCATAGTTAATTATGTTTTATGCTTCATGGCAGGTTATCTTTTTGTGTAATTTGTAGTTTTACAATCCATGTTATTAATTTTATCGTGTGCTTATAACATAAAAAGTTAGCATCATAGTACATCCTCTCTATTGATCTGAAAAAGATGCACCTGTTCAAGCTGTTCCAAATATTTTAGGGAACGGTGTCCATGTAGCATCGTAATACTTAAGTACACAGAAAAGGTAAATTTTACATGAACAGTGTTTAGATAAATTTCAAGCAATTCACTCTGTGTATCTACTTGATATGATGAACAAGTAGACAAACCATTCACACTCAAATAATTGTAATAGTATGAATAGTCTTATTATTAACAATATTACAAGACGTGGTGTCCATGTAGCATCGGTAGTGCATTTTATAACATTATACAGGTAAATAATACTTCATATACTTACTTCATGACTATAATGTAATCAATGTGCATGGTTTATAGAGTACTTTACATCAAACAAATATTGATATGTACTTTATTTAAATTCATTATACAAATTGCAAAATAAAGAGTCACTTTTCAATGAGTTTTTACATAAAACAGTTAATCTACGATGTCTTGTTCGTTAAGTTATGTTCAACCTAGACAAATCTGGTTTCTTTTCATGTATTTGTGGTTCCAAGTAGTTAATTGAGGTATAGAAACTTGGCCCACATCTTAAGCTAATTTATTAGAAAATGATATGGAAATGGGAAATGGTGTCCATGTAGCATCAGGATTTTTGGAAATGTCATCCAACTGTTGAACATGTGCGGTTATTTTACACCAAATGTTACATTAAAATAAAAAGTTCTACATTGGACTTTGGTAAATGTAGAACCTAAAAAAGAAGAAAGAGTTGGAAAATATCCATTTTGAAAATTTCACTTGGATGTCACATAATATGCCCCAAATTCATGGAATGAGCCATATGCAATCAGCTCCATCAGGTACAGTCTCATCAAGGAAGGTTTCAACAACAATGACAATAGATGGTTTCTTTATTGAGCAAATGTTGGCAAGTTCTCCGATGTTTGAACGAAGTCCACGTATGTTGACCTCCATTATTCGCAATTCCGTTTCTCGTAGTCGATGGGCGTGCTTATGTCGTTTCCGTTTTGATCCGTCCGTTTTCTTTCGAGGCTTGGTTTTGAGACTTGTAGCAATAAGATTACAGGTGCAGGGGTTGCTAGCCCCTACACCCAGTGCGCATCTGAGCAATGCGGTAAGGGTTACGTGCTAATGGTCAAATATTTTCCATTTCACCATAAAAGGCATTCAGTAAGCATCCCCTGGGCATACATAATTGTATTGAAACGTAGATATCATGATAATTTATTTGCAATTTAAATAATAAGAGTAAACATAGTAGTTATTCATCTGATGGTGTCCAAAATAGCAAATAATATTGGAAGGAAAACACTGTATGTTTTTTATAATTAATGAAATTATAAGCTGTATTTTCTTTCCATTTATGACTTATACTCTACAGGTATAGCAAGGATAGTGCATTAGACCCACTGCTACTTCATCACTCCCATCATAATGACACTCATTGAAAATAAGTGAGTATTTTATTCTACCATAATTGTGCTTACTGTATAAAGGTAATAATGTATCTGATCAGTGGCCATGTTTAGAAATTGATTTGATTTGAAATGTTTACAAACAAGTAGCAGAATATACCAAATAATGCATAATACAATGTACTCCCTACAAAATTGTATTAGAATTATGACTCTTTTTTTCTATGCGTTTTCTATGAAACAGAATTGTTTTCGAAACTTTTACAGTTGAAATTATCATGTCATTGTATGAATAACTATGGTTTCATTTTCTGGAGAGGTATTGGTTGTTGAATCTTTTTGTCTGCTTTTTTCTTACGATTATTTGAGATAATTTCTGCAATCGTGTACAAATATGGATTAATTGCTGAATTTATTGGTAAGACAAAGGTCACTGACCATGCATAGACTGATGGGGGAAATTCAATGACCCTTGTTTGAACTAAGATTCCAAGAACAATAATTGGAAATATGCATGCAAAATCTGTAACAACAATAGCTGTTACTTTACGGAGGAGTCTTATCTGTTCATCCATATCAGGAGTGCGTCCTGATTCTTTTGCTGACTTATTAACAGCCCTGAATATCTCTATGTAACACCCAAGTATTACCAGGTAACATAAGCTGTTTAGTCCTAGGAATAGTGCTGTTGAAAAGTACAATCCATTTGCAAGACCTGTGAATTCAGTAGTATATGTTGCTTGGTATAAGAAAATGTTTGTATTCTCTAATTCTACACTTGTTTCATTTAGTTTAGTCATGTAAGTTTTGGTTAAAGCTAACGGCAAACCAACACACACATGGGCATTATCATAGAATTTGAAATTCCGTCCAGATAAAGTGGATGGGACAATACCCAAAGCTAACGAACAAACCCATATTAGTACAGCAATAATAATTGTTGATCTTTTGCCCAATTTATTATCAGAATATGGGTACTTAATACCAATAAACCTATCGATGCTAATCAGAGAAAGAAAGAAAATTGATAATTGAGTCGATGCTATCGATATTGATCCTGCGATTCTACATGTTATGCCAGATCTCCAGGTCTCAGATTGCATTGGGAAGTATTCCCCATAGTAGATATCAGCACTTGCAATAATTGCCATGTATATGCCCATAAGTGAATCAGACATGGCCAGATTGCTAAGAAGTATATCCTGTACTTTGTATTTTTTGGTATGTCTCTTTCTCCAAACTAAAACAATTATATTCCCACCAAGTGCATTTATACCAATAAGCCACATTAAGACAACTAATGTTTTGTCTGATAACATCCTATCACATGTGAGATATGGTGACCTGTTATCTGATGCGATACACTTAACACCAGTAGGCACATAACACTCACATATCTCATGTTGACTTACAACCAATTCTGAATTTACAGTGAGGGCACTGAAGGTATCATGAGTTATGGCTGTCAATGGATTGTTTCTTATATCAAAGAACATTAAATGAGTCAAGTGTTTAATTTTTGGACAATGTGTCAACTGGTTTCCAGATAACCAAATGAAAGTAATATTAATAGTATCCTTGAACATGTCCAAATCAACAACGTTAAGTTTATTATCGTTTAAGCCTAGACCCTGCAATTTGAATAATCCATGTAACATGCTTGTGTCTAACCTAACCAATTGGTTATCGCTCAAATCAAGATATTCCAGATTACTCAACCTATCAAATATGCCATCAGGCAATGTCACCAACCTGTTGTGGTAGATATTAAGGAATCTTAGATTATGTGAGGTATTGAAAAGGTGAGAATCCAATGTGCCTAGTAGGTTGTAATTCAGGTACAGTTCAATCAAGTTTTGTAATCCCTCAAACAACACACCTGGCAATGTGGTCAATTTATTGTCAAGCAGAGACAGGACGGTAAGCTGTTTCAATTGATGAAATAAACTTTCATTTAAGGTGACCAATTGGTTTCCATTCAACTTCAGTTCAATCAAGTTTTGTAATCCCTCAAACAAGCCACCTGGCAATGTGGTCAATTTATTGTCATTCAGATCTAGGCTTGTCAAGGACAGTATATTCAAGTTTTGTAATCCCTCAAACAAGCCACCTGGTAATGTGGTCAATTTATTGCAATCCAGATATAGGCTTGTCAGCTGTCTCAATGGATGAAATAAACTTTCATTTAAGGTGACCAATTGGTTTCCATTCAACCACAGTTCAATCAAGTTTTGTAATCCCTCAAACAAGCCACCTGGCAATGTGGTCAATTTATTGTCATTCAAAAGCAGAATAGTCAGCTGTCTCAATTGATGAAATAAACTTTCATTTAAGGTGACCAATTGGTTTCCATACAAGCTCAGTTCATTCAAGTTTTGTAATCCCTCAAACAAGCCACCTGGCAATGTGGTCAATTTATTGTCAGGCAGAGACAGGACGACGGTAAGCTGTTTCAATTGATGAAATAAACTTTCATTTAAGGTGACCAATTGGTTTCCATTCAACCACAGTTCAATCAAGTTTTGTAATCCCTCAAACAAGCCACCTGGCAATGTGGTCAATTTATTGTCAGGCAGAGACAGGACGGTAAGCTGTTTCAATTGATGAAATAAACTTTCATTTAAGGTGACCAATTGGTTTCCATTCAACCACAGTGTATTCAAGTTTTGTAATCCCTCAAACAAGCCACCTGGTAATGTGGTCAATTTATTGTCATTCAGACCTAGGCTTGTCAGCTGTCTCAATGGATGAAATAATCTTTCATTTAAGGTGACCAATTGGTTTCCATACAAGTTCAGTTCATTCAAGTTTCGTAATCCCTCAAACAAGCCACCTGGCAATGTGGTCAATTTATTGTCAGGCAGAGACAGGACGGTAAGCTGTTTCAATTGATGAAATAAACTTTCATTTAAGGTGACCAATTGGTTTCCATACAAGCTCAGTTCATTCAAGTTTCGTAATCCCTCAAACAAGCCACCTGGTAATGTGGTCAATTTATTGCAATCCAGATCTAGGCTTGTCAGCTGTTTCAATTGATGAAATAAACTTTCATTTAAGGTGACCAATTGGTTTCCATTCAACCACAGTTTATTCAAGTTTTGTAATACCTCAAACAAGCCACCTGGTAATGTGGTCAATTTATTGTCATTCAGACCTAGGCTTGTCAGCTGTCTCAATGGATGAAATAATCTTTCATTTAAGGTGACCAATTGGTTTCCATTCAACCACAGTTCAATCAAGTTTTGTAATCCCTCAAACAAGCCACCTGGCAATGTGGTCAATTTATTGTCATTCAAAGCCAGGATAGTCAGCTGTCTCAATTGATGAAATAAACTTTCATTTAAGGTGACCAATTGGTTTCCATACAAGCTCAGTTCATTCAAGTTTCGTAATCCCTCAAACAAGCCACCTGGCAATGTGGTCAATTTATTGTCAGGCAGAGACAGGACGGTAAGCTGTTTCAATTGATGAAATAAACTTTCATTTAAGGTGACCAATTGGTTTCCATACAAGCTCAGTTCATTCAAGTTTCGTAATCCCTCAAACAAGCCACCTGGTAATGTGGTCAATTTATTGCAATCCAGATCTAGGCTTGTCAGCTGTTTCAATTGATGAAATAAACTTTCATTTAAGGTGACCAATTGGTTTCCATTCAACCACAGTTTATTCAAGTTTTGTAATCCCTCAAACAAGCCACCTGGTAATGTGGTCAATTTATTGTCATTCAGACCTAGGCTTGTCAGCTGTCTCAATGGATGAAATAATCTTTCATTTAAGGAGACCAATTGGTTTCCATACAAGTACAGTTTATTCAAGTTTTGTAATCCCTCAAGCAAGCCACCTGGCAATGTGGTCAATGTGTTGTTATGCAGAGACAGATATGTCAGCTGTCTCAATTGATGAAACAAACGTTCATCTAAAGTGACCAATTGGTTGCTATACAACCGAAGATCATTCAAGTTTTGTAATCCCTCAAACAAGCTGATTGGCAATGTGGTCAATTTATTGTTACCCAGAGACAGATATGTCAGCTGTCTCAATTGATGAAATAAACTTTCATTCAAGGTGACCAATTGGTTTCCCCGCAAGTGCAGTTCATTCAAGTTTTGTAATCCCTCAAGCAAGCCACCTGGCAATGTGGTCAATGTGTTGTTATGCAGAGACAGATATGTCAGCTGTCTCAATTGATGAAACAAACGTTCATCTAAAGTGACCAATTGGTTGCTATACAACCGAAGATCATTCAAGTTTTGTAATCCCTCAAGCAAGCCACCTGGCAATGTGGTCAATTTATTGTTACCCAGAGACAGATATATCAGCTGTCTCAATTGATGAAATAAACTTTCATTTAAGGTGACCAATTGGTTTCTATACAACCACAGTCTAGTTAAGTTTTGTAATCCCTCAAGCAAGCCACCTGGTAATGTGGTCAATCTATTGTTATGCAGAGACAGATACGTCAGCTGTCTCAATTGATGAAATAAACGTTCATCTAAGGTGACCAATTGGTTTCCATACAAGTACAGTTTATTCAAGTTTTGTAATCCCTCAAGCAAGCCACCTGGCAATGTGGTCAATTTATTGTTACCCAGAGACAGATATGTCAGCTGTCTCAATTGATGAAATAAACTTTCATTCAAGGTGACCAATTGGTTTCCCCGCAAGTGCAGTTCATTCAAGTTTTGTAATTCCCCAAACAAGCCACCTGGCAATGTGGTCAATTTAGTGTCATTCAGAGCCAGGGAGGTCAGCTGTCTCAAATGATGAAATAAACTTTCATTTAAGGTGACCAATTGGTTTCCCCGCAAGTACAGTTCATTCAAGTTTTGTAATCCCTTAAACAAGCTGGCTGGCAATGTGGTCAATTTATTGTAACCCAGAGACAGATATGTCAGCTGTCTCAATTGATGAAATAAACTTTCATTTAAGGTGACCAATTGGTTTCCATGCAACCACAGTTCATTCAAGTTTTGTAATCCCTCAAACAAGACTCCTGGCAATGTGGTAAATTTATTGTCATTAAGATACAAGTTCTCTAACAATACCAAATCCTTAAATAAGTCTTCATCAAGTTGTACCAAGTTATTACCATTGATATCTAGGAATACTAACATATACAATCCACAAAAGACATTGTCATGGAGTCTGGCCAAGTTGTTTTGCTGTAAGTATAGTTCTTGTAAATATTTAAGCCCCTGATATGGATTGCCTTCCATTTTGACTATATTGTTATAACTTAGATCTAAATTGGTTATAGCAACTGGGTAGATTATCAATGATTCATGGGTTTTCAGAACACTATTATCATAACACATATGGGTTACTTCTCTATCTCCAAGCGTAGCATTACAATGAGGTGGAAATATCAGGTTACAGACATCACCATCTTGTAACTCACAAGTAATTTGACTTGTATACCCCTTAGCATTTATACAATCCGGTGTCTGATTTACTTTTGGGCTAGCTAAGATATTATCATTGAATTCTGGGCACATATACTTCGAATCTAAGGCTGATATCCCATCAACCAAAATACTAACATTACCTTGTAGATTTAATTTAAGACTGTCATGAAGTAGAATACTACTATTACACACTTCAGCATGTTCCTTAAATACAACATACTTATTTGTACAGACTTCCAAGTCCTCTTGCCTCTCAATATAAAAGAAAAATGATTCATTTGAAAGCCTACTGATAGGTATTTCTATACGAATATTAGAATCCAGTGATGCATTGACTTGAATACTACAGGTCTGATGCACACTTCCATGCAAGATGCCTGTTCCTTGACTTATATTTTTTTCCTCAAAGCGGCACAGATGAATATGATTGTTGACCGCAGTCTCCCACAGGGGTTTCACCAATATTTGGGCTGCAGCTACCTGTTGGGCCTGCACCATGTTGTGGAACAGAACTATTATGATAAAGATAGATAGACGGAGAATGGGAATGACGACACCTCTGGCCATGGTCGGTTAGTAGATATCAGTTCAATACTACGGTGTGTTGCCGAGGATGATTTATCGTGTTTGATTGAGTTATGTCTGTGAGGAGGTTGGGCTGATTAAAACTTGAAGAGTCAAACCTTTGTAGCGTCAGTCAGAATCTAATGGTAAAGAAAGTAATATGGTATTGCAAACAATAAGCTCACCACTTGTCACTTAAATAGGATATGGCCTATTTTAAAAACTGCTGATCCATTGCTTGAATACATTTTTAAAATTGAAGTGTAAAACCCAAAATGTGTTTGTATGGTGTGAGAGTTTTATGTGGTAACCATTATGCCTAATGTCTAGTATTTTAGATTAACAGTTAATCAAAATCAATATATAAGTTATATTTTAGACTCCCTGTAAACAAACAAAGGTTTCAAATGTTGAGTATTTGCATAAGGTATTTATTTTGAAATAATTTCTGATGTAGATCTAAATTTAGATCCTCGGTTTACCCCAATCATGAAGCTAACATGCCCATCTCTAACTGTCCCAATCCAGTGTCCATCGAGTGAGTGCCAAGACCAACTATAACTCTAGGCTATGGGTATTAGTATTTAGTGAAATGGGTCGAAACGAGTCGAAACGAGTCGAAATGGGTCGAAATGAGTCAGAATGGATCGAAATGTAATAGAAATGATACAGAACATGTCCAATCCGAACGTACTTTTCTGGTAGGCGGTCAAGAATTGACAACAAAACGGAAGAAAATCCGGTGTCTTTTCTGCATTTTTTAAGCGACAGCCCGTATTCCATACCGCATGGGCATGAGATAGGCATGGGCGATATCGAAAAGCGTCACTTTTCTTTAAAAAAGAAATTATAATAAGGCTTTTTTAGATCGTCGTTTCTTCCTTTTCTTCGGTAGGGGAGGGAGCCGGAGGGAGAGGGGATGGGGGTGGGGGGTCATTCAGAGGGGTAGGGGAGTACCAACTATCCAGAGAGTGGAGGGGCACAGTTTATTTTGCATGGAAAATATTGGGGTGGGGATTAGTAATTTCCCTTTGTAGCGGCCTTCCAAACTATCCCTGGGGAGATCAAATAGGGAAGGGGAGGGGTATTTGGAGGGGAGGTGGGTACCGAGGGGAGGAGGGGAGGGGGCATATTTTTTTTTGCATGGAAAAGATCGGGTCGGGGGGATTAGTGCCGTTGTAAGGAGGCTGTCATTTTCTGTTGTAGGGGTTTCCCAAATATCCCGAGCTATCCGGGGGAGGAAGGAGAGGGGAGTACCAAACATCCTTCCGGTTCAGGGGGAGGGGCAGGTTGTTTTGCATGGAAAATAGGGATTTAGTGCCGTTGTAAGGGGGGGGGGGATTAGTGCCATTGTAATTGGGATGTTGGTAATGAGAGAAGGGGTCATTCGAAGGGGGCGGGTATCAAATATCCTTAGACCTGAGACGAATATACCTGAATCAGGTATATATCATGTATATTCGTCTCAGCTTAGAGGAGAGGTGGCATAGTTATGTTTGCATGGAATGGGGTGAGGATTAGTGCCGTTAAGAAGGCGCTGTAATTTTCTTTTGAAGCAGGTGTCCAAACTATTCCTGGGGAGATTTAGGGAGTGTTCATAAATACTTTGGTGGGGGGGGGGGGCGGTTGGAAAATATGAGGGGGGAGCCAACCAAAAAAAAGGTTCTTAAAAGGGGGGGGGGGGGGTCAGGGAAAAAAGTGCTTGTATAGGGGGGGGGTCCAAAAAAAAAGGTTGGTATTTTTTACAAAGCAGCATTTTGACGGGGGGGGGGGGGGTCCAAAAAAAAAAGGTTCTTGAAAGGGGGGGTCAAGAAAAAAACCCACCCTATTTGGGGGGGGGGTCAAAAAAAAAAAGATGTCCATGGCTCAATTGTTTCCAACCCCCCCCACCAAAGTATTTATGAACACTCCCTTAGGAGGGGGGATTCGGAGGGGGATGGGAGTCCCAAATATCCTTAGAGGGGAGGGGGCATAGTTTTGTTTGCATAGAAAATATCGGGATGGGCCGGGATTAGTGCTTCCCGGGAGTGCTTCTTTTGTCCGAACTATCCTCGACTGGGAGGTCAAATAGGGGGGGGGGGGGGCATTCGGTAGGGGGAGGGGAGGGGAGTACAGTACCAAATATCATTAAAGAGAGAGGAGCATAGGTTCTTTTGCATGGAAAATAACTAGGGAATTAGCACCGTTGTAAGGGGCGTGTCGGAAGGGGGGGGGGGGGGGGGTGGGGTCATTTGGCCTGGAGGGGAGTGAGTATTATTACACCTCATAAATATCCATGAGATAATAGGCATAAATATACTGCAATTTCATTGGTCACTTGAGCTGGCCACAGTGATAATAAATTGAGCTATTGAAGACATTGAGCTATTTCCCATGTGGTAGTTTTGGCTACTTCCCTACAACCTCATCCCCAGAGTCACAGTGAGGTGTAATAAAGCAAATACTACATGGTATGATCGGGGCAATAGGGCACACTATTTCCCCTCGGTACTGGCTACAGGCCTAGCACCCATCACCATCCGGGTTCGGGGTGGTAGGCCTGTACAGTAGCCAGTACCTCGGGAAAATAGATTGCGCTATTTCCCCTCTAACCATGTAGTATTTGTATACTACCAAATATCCTTAGAGGGGAGGTTTTTTCCATGGAAAATAAAGGGGTGGGGATTAGTGCCGTTGTAAGGGGGCTGTCATTTTCTTTTGCAGGGGGTGTCCCAAATATCCCGGGGGAGGTCACATCAAGGGATTAATTCGGAGGGTGAAGGGAGTACCAAAAAGGGGCATATTTTTTCAAGCTTGCATGTAAAATATCGGGATGGGGGATTAGTGTCGTCGTATGGGGTGTCCAAAATATTCTGGGGAGGTCGAATAGGGGTCATTTGGTAGGGAAGGGAGGGGGAGTACCAAATATCCGTTAAAGGGGAGGGGCATAGGTTCATTTTGCCCAGATTAGTGCCGTTTTAAGGGCTATCGTTTTCGTTTTGTAATGGTTGTCTCAAACATCACGGGGCGGTCAAATGGTGGTGGGGGGTCATTCGGAGGTGGTATCAAATTTCATTACAGGCGAATGTAACTCGTTTGGTGCGATCTGGTGTAGGCCTAGGCCTATACTTTGACCAACATTTTATCGAAAAGCCACCTCTTCATTTCCAATAAGTATTTTGTTTTTTTATCAATGCACGAAATGAGTTGAGCAATATACTGATATATTCTTGATTTAAGTATGGTTTAAAAGCCATCATTTGTGATCACCAAAGAATCTTAAGGGATGTTGCAACAGTACCAAAGGTTGACATGGGAAGTAACCATAGATTTGGCAGAGCCAAAGTGAGGATAAATAAGAAGTTTTATGGGACACGCTGTACGGGCGCATTACTAGAACAACCCAGTCAGACATGACAGGTCACGCGGTACTAGTATTTATATTGGTGTAAATCGAAACACTTTGAGAGTGATGTTCAAATATATCACCAAAGAATGAAAAGATAACATTGTCTAGATAAGTGGTGGAAAATTTTAATTTACTTCAGAATTCAAGATGAACATTAAAAATTGCCATCATTGTTGTTTCTACTAACAAAAACATAGCAAAACTTGATTAAAACAATATCGCTATTTATTGAAAAACGCCCTCTATGCCAATATGGTTCGCGTTATGTATCACGCGTACTGAAGTGGGATACTGTCGGACGTAAAATGCTCGTCGCGGCTATACGAGCATTTTTGAATCGACGTTTTCTTGTACAAAGAGGGCTGATTTTTCTTAATCCTTATAGATGTAAGTTCATACATGTAATACAATTTTTAAAATATACTAATCCCAGTTTTTATCATAGGCTAATTGAGGGCGCAGCCTCCAATACATCTCTTAGTGCCCCTTTAATTTGATAACTCCTTGATTAAATCAACTTTTACTCATCTTTTCTCGTCGCTGTTTTCGCTGGGACTAATATATTAGTCCCAGGTTTTCGAACTTCCGATTCAGACAAATAATTGTATGTACCCGGTCGCGTATCTTGGGTCTTTCCCAGGGGGGGGGGCACTTATTTTCCCCCGGTGAACGCCAGTTCGACAATATTGAGCAAAAAAATGCGCAGCTGGGTTGTTTATTCCAGCGAATTCCAGTTGCATCCTAAAGTTGGTGCGCGCGTAATGATATTTCGCATGGACAAATGCGCGAGAAAGGAAAAGCTCCAGAAACCGTGGCGATTCGTGAGTGGATCCTGCAATGATCAGCAATGCACCTGAATGCACCTCAACACTGTGCGAGGTTTCTGCACAGTTGTGGAAGATAATGATGATGATTAATCGAGTACAGTAACAGTAGTTTCTTCTAGGTTCGCGGCAAAATGAATCCATGCGGTCTTTAATTGACCTTTGACCTTTGAAATGCAAAAATCATCGGTAGTTTGGATATCGCCCAAGACCGTCCTACGAGCTTCGTTTAGCATTTTTTTGTTACGAAAGTAATTGCGAAATATTCTTTTTTTTGCTTTTACAACAGAAATAAGCAAAGATTGTGCGCATGGCAAACATATTTTGATTCGTTTCGCCTCATTTCGACTTATTTCGACTTATTTCGATCCATTCTGACCCATTTCGACCCATTTCGACTCATTTCGACTCATTTCGACTCGTTTCGACCCATTTCGACCCATTTCACTAAATACTAATACCCCTAGGCTATACCACCAATGAATGGCTGTACACAGTGGTGTACTAAGCAGTTACAGTATGATCTGTGATAATGCAATGGATAAATGTAAGGCTGGTCACTGGGCTGGTGGTGAGGAGGATGTATATCTAGAACAATTGTTGCCAAAATATGAGGATTAAATACAAAAGTATAAAAGTATATCAGTGTTGGTGAGAAAAGGTTTGCAATGGTTAAGAGTTTTGTAGTTCCCATCAGTTGTAAGGGTATTCATGACTTCACTACTCTCTGGTACTCTGAGCTCATTTTCATGGTAGTAATAATGAAGTCTTTAATCAGAAATCTTGTTATTGTAGGCTTGAAGCAAGTATGTCTGCCAATATCTTGCCCCACTGAAACATAAAGAATGTAATGAATGTAGAACATGCGGAGCATCACAAACGCTGACTATCCTCACCTAAAAGATACTTCCTGTTACTACATAAGGAATCAAATTCAAAAGAAGAAAAAGAGATATCATAAAAATACAGGATATAATAGCACAACGAGGAAATTTCACATTACAATATTTTTGTACACTACTTGTTTCATGATTACACAGTTGAGTAAATTGAATACGTCATAACCCCAATGAGCCAATGACCATTGAGATCGCAATGTAAATATTCATAAGCCATAGAGAGAGTTCGCCCAAGCAGAAGCTGTGCCGATCAATGACGTGACGTCAAGCATGTCTGCACACAGCGTGTTGGGCACATTCAGCGATGGGATAGCTAGTTTGACACTATGAGCCGGGCTTGATTTTTGATTGGCTCAAGTACGCTGGATTAAATGATTTTTTTTTTTTGACTTTCTCAATGATCACCGACCGACATAGGCATCTAATTTCCAGAGTTGTGTCGAGTTGATTGACACCTGAAAGGTGTATCGAACATTTTGGTCACCGTATGTTGGAACTGTTTATGCAAGCTATTTTAGCTGTACTCAAAATATGTGACACTCCACTTCCTACCTCAATGGGCGGGTGTGTGCTTGGTATAGTATGAGTCCGCTATGTTTTCTCAACATTTGTATGTACACATAGTCTCATTTCACTTTCACAAGACAGTAACTCCACTGCATCATTCACTGATCGCAGTGAATAAACGCCCATGTCCTCGAAAGGCACGGCAAATACACAGATGTAGAAAGACAGAAGATGCCGATGTGGGCTTTAATTCTGCAGTTATGTCACTGTCCAACATCACTACTTACTACTACTGCTTATGTCGATCTCGATCGGTCTTCGTGATGGCTCGCCATATTCCTCTGTCCCTCATGCATGCTTTCATCTCCTCATCATTCAGTCCTGTGTCTTTCGCCAAGGTGTCCAAGTATGTTCAGGCTGGGCGGCCGACAGATGTGTGTCCGTGTTTGGGTCTCCATAGCAGAAGGTCAGATACTATCTCATTTTCTCTTCTCATGCAAAGCCCGGCAAATCTCATCCATCAATATGCGATGTTTTCTGATACCTTTTGTAAGTGTCCAACATCACACTTAGGCCTAAAAAAAGAAGTTTGTTTGCCCAAACAGGAGTTGAAAAAAGTGGGTCGGAGGTCGATTACCTTTTTCTTTTTTTCTTTTTTTCTTTTTTTGGCTATATAGACACCTTTAGTGAAGAAGAATACTATACAATTTTATTACACTTTAATGTTCTTTAAAACCCTAACCTTCCTACACTACGATTCACTACAGCAAAAAACAATGTCCACGTGCATGCCACAGCATTCGATTCGATGACATCATCAACAATATTGTTTCAAGACAATATAGGCTTCATGTATAAAATAAAAATCAGCCTTTTCTTTTTTAAAAAAAATGAAATTCTTTTGGATTTGTTACGCAAACCACGAACGTTTAAGGTGATAAACGTGGTCATATATTATAGTAGGTACATGTATTTACACTATATACAAAGATGTATTAATTTCTATGTTATCATCCTATCTCCCCACTGTCTGCAGTGTCATAGTCTGTTTGGGTCTACATGTTGGGGTAGAATCGGATTGTCACAGCGCCCTTTCTTACTTAAGCTTGCATTTGCTTCTACATAACCAGGAGAAGTTTGCTTCCTTTTGTGTTTTTTTTCTTGCTTTTGGGAGTTTTCCCTTTGGAAGTGACTGCTGTTGCTGTACCCATCAATGTTTTCTGTACCATCACTTTTCTAGTTTCTTTGATTTTTGCTGCGATCGTTTTCGTTTGAGACACGCTATTCTCATCAGCATATCAGCATCCGAGGCTTCTTCATGTTCAATGTTTCTGCCATTCTTTGTACCGGATTGTTCTTCTTGTGTTGTTTCATGCTTATGTTCGTTCTGTAAGCTCTGTGGTATGTCTGTAAGTCTTGTGATCACCTTATCAGGAACAGCCTGTTGGGCATTGCTTTGTCCTGTGGTTGATTTTTCTGTGAGCACCCATGAGAGATGTGTCCACGTTTTTTGCAATGTAGCAAGTTGGTCCCAGGTGTGCTGTTGGACATTTTTAAATGTCCAACAGTACAAAAAAACTTTATGGTCCGTATGCACAAAAGAGAATTAGACCGAGTCTAAAGTTAGACCTGGTCTAAGGGGATTTTAGTTTTTGTGAAAGCACACCTTTAATTACATTTCCTTCACAAATAAGCTAACAAATTGTAAAGATTCGGATGCAAAGTTCAAAAATAGCACAAAATATCTCATGAAAATGCAGAGGAAAACAGATTTTGAGGCATGACTAAATTTCACTTAGACCAGGTCTAACTTTAGACCCGGTCTAACTCTTTTGTGCATAATACGGACCATACGGTTTTTTGTACTGTTGGACATTTAAAAATGTCCAACAGCACACCTGGGACCAACTTGCTACATTGCAAAAAACGTGGACACATCTCTCATGTGTCCAATGTTCATGCACAGGTTGCATTTAAGCACTGGCTTTTGTGTACATGATTTGTAGGGGTGGTCTAGCCCATGACAGAAAGAGCTGTTTCCATAAGCTTTTTTAATCTCGGGGTCTGGGATCGCCATGTAAGAGAAACGAGGAATTTCTTTGTATATTTTTGACACATAACAAAATCTGTGCCCACTGTATAGGTGGTTCCATTTTGTTGATTGCTTGTCGCTATTTCTCACAATATGTTTAAATATTGGGTTATGATACATCAGACTCCCGTTTTGCAAAGCTATCCACCCATTGGCCTATATATTCTTCACTTACGCTTTGCGGAAGCTCATGTATACTAAGTCTGATGTGTTTTCTGTTATTCTTAAGTTTTGCATACTGAGCATAATCATCTAGCTTGTATGATTTATCGGAGACTGTGATTGTATCTGCTGCTAGAGCTATTGCTTTTGGTGCTCAAATATAAAAACCACCGTGAGCAACTTGAGATGTATTGTGTGCCCAATATGTTTTCAGGGGAGAGAACATTTTCTCCCTCTGTGCATTTTAGCAAGGCCTCTGCTACATCAATGTTACTAGCTCTTACGTGTCTCGGTATGTAGAAGCTGATCCACAAATCGGGATCTCGCATACGTTCATTCATAGAATCGGATTGATCATCAGCCATTGTATAAATCTCTAGTATTATTGTACAATCAATATCGAGTTCTTATGAAAGGGACAGATCAATATACAGACAGCTTGACCTGTAATATTTCATGTACTGCCAGGTACGTAGTAGTCTCTAGTATTATAGTTGATGTCCGATATGAAATGTATAAGATTTATCGAGTTTTTGACAAAATACCTGTAACGCAAATGATTCGTCGGATGCAGGAAAATGTTCTACAATCCTTCTGTACACTCGAAACCATGTATTTTCCAGAGAGGAGTGAAAATATAGATGATTTTTCTACGATTTCTCGGAGCACTCTGAAAAACACGTCTTGCACTGACGACAACGACAGTTTGTGCATAGATTTTGAGAATGCGCACTTTTGGCCACTATTTTTATTTACAAATTAGCAGAATTCATCAACTTATCTACCCAAACATGTAGGTTAGACCATGCGGTTAGTAGCGGATTTCTCATAAAAATGAGTTTTGTACCCGTTTTTGACAACAAACTGACCCAATGTCGTATTTGATTTGGAAGAAAAATGTAACTGGCAACCATGCGTCCGTGGGAGTAGTAATGGCAACATAACCGGCAAAGATGATGCTTGGTCAAAGAAATAGCTTGATGTGCGTACATAATGGTCAAGTCATTCAATTTCTGTCAATGCTTGTGTGTGGAGAAGGTACCGCTAATGGCAATATAATTGAGTTATATAACAGGGTCTTGTCGATGGTATTCCGTGTCTCGTACTTCCATGGGTATACAGAGTGATTCAGAAAGAACAGGCACTTTTTAGTGAAAGCGTCACAGAAATTTCAAGCATGCATATCTGAAACCAATGACAAAGACCACATATTTGGCTTTCATTCAACAACTTTAGTAGAACCCGATATTTTAAATAACACATAGTATTGTTGACTACTCAGAGATACCAATCAATGAAACTATAGTGAAAACATGAAACGGCACTTGAATTGGATACAAAATCTTAAAATGAATGGAAATAGATAGAACTGTGGAGTTATGAGTAATATATATCTAAAGCTTGAATTCAAGAAGGAAAAGCTATTAGAGGCTTCTCAGCTGATTCAGTAAGCAAACCCCATTAGAATACATTAACGAATGGCTTGATAATTCGACCATCCAGTAGATTTGCTTCAAAAAATGTTGGGCTTTACTCAAATTAGTGTAACATGATAACGCAATGGTCAATTTTTTTTAAATTCTTCATTTGAATGAAAGCCAAATGTTTCGATACATTCTTAAAGCTTTGTAACTCTCTTAACATAATTTGCAGTACCAAACTGAAAATGTATTTGGATAGAGAAAATGTGTAGAATTGTTACCAAACTTGACCCCTTTTCGGAGGCCCCTTAATATAAAACACAGGCTGAAAGGTTTGTCACTTAAGGGGGGGGGGGGGGGGGGACTTAAGGAAGTTTTTGATTTGATTTTTTGAATTTTGTGAGTGCTGTAATTATTGAACTATTAATCAAATCTTACTATAAATCTGGAAACGGTGTGTGTTTGTTTGTGTGTTTGTTATCCTTATTTCTCCGTTAGTTGTGATCAAAGTGGCGCCTAATTTGCATGAAAGATAGAGGAAATAACGGGAAGGGTGTTAAAGTTTATTTCAGTGAAATTGGTTAACAATTGGCTCCAAAAACAGCAAAAAACCTCTCAGATTTGGCTCATAAATGCCACTAGAATTGAACAACATTGTGCGTTGTGCGTACTACCGCGTAATCATACCGTGGTAACACGTCGCGTGCATGTTTGCGCACGGTATCACTGCCGGGGCACACGCACTCTCTACACATGGCGCAGAAGCCACACGGGAAATGGTTATAGGGTATTTGGTGATGTGGGGGGGGGGGGGGGCGGCCGGTGTAAAACCACGGGAAATGGTTTAGGATAGGCCTAGGGTTATAATGGTACAAGTATAGCGTTTTGCGGGGGTTCATGAAGCAACCTGCTTTCTTTACTTTAAGTTGGCATGCCAAACAATCTAAGGGACCGAGGGTTATTGAAGTAGCCACAGGAAATGGTTTAGGGAGGGTTGTGATTATAAATCAAACTGGTTGGGGTGTGTGCATGGAGGGGGGGGGGTAAACCCACGGGAAATGTTTTAGGATAGGGTTAAGAGTTAATGAAGTAGCCGCGGGAAATGGTTAGGAGGGTTATGATTATAAATCCACCTGGTTGGTGTAGTTGCAGTGGGGGCGATTGTAGGGGGTTTATGTGGTTTTACAAGTACCGAGGGTTAACTTGATGCGGTTTGAGAGGTAGGGGTTAATAAAGTAGCCACGGTAAATGGTTTAGGAGGGATATGGTTATAAATCAACCTGATTGGAGGTGGGGGTTGTAGGGGTTTTATAATGCCGTTAGGAGGGATATGATTATAAATCAACCTGGCTTGGGGTTGTTGTAGGGGGGTTTATGTGGTTTCAGAGTTAGGTAATGTGGCATAACCATCTAGCGGATGAAGTAGCCGCGGGAAATGGTTAGGAGAGTTATGATTATAAATCCACCTGGTTGGTGTAGTTGCAGTGTGGGGGGGGGGGGGGGGGGCGGTTGTAGGGGGTTTATGTGGTTTTAAAAGTACCGAGGGTTAACTTGATGCCGTTTGAGAGGTAGGGGTTAATAAAGTAGCCACGGTAAATGGTTTAGGAGGGACATAAATATTGGGGGGTAGGGGTTTATAATGCCTTTAGAAGGGATATGGTCATAAATCAACCTGGTTTGGGGGTGTTGTAGGGGGTTTATGTGGTTTCAGAGGTAGGTAATGCATGGCATAACCATCTAGCGGGGACCCGAGCGTAGCGAGGGTACGCCGCTAGTGTATATAAAAGTATACATTTTTGGAAAGGAAATGTATCAGAGAATCCAAATTTGGCGTCAATTTTAACCAAAAAAGTAGATTTTTTGAGAAATTCACAAAATTCACTTTTTTGACCCAATTTTTTTTGAACAAAGCTAACAAAAAATAATGTTGAGAAAAAAATGGCCAAATCACTTTATAATGATGTTAAGACACTAATGAAGAGACGATTTTTTTTTTAAAACCTTATCTAATATTTTTGAAAATTTTGACCAAAAAGGGCCAAAAACGTGAAAAATGGATTTTTAATTTTGTTTTACACTTTTTTGTCAAAATTTCAAAAAATATTGGATTAGATTTAAAATTAAAAAAATCGTCCCTTCATTAGTGTCTTAACATCATCATCAAGTGATTTGGGCATTTTTAACTCAAAATTATGTTTGTTAGCTTTGTTCAAAAAAATTGGGTCAAAAAATTGATGCCAAATTTGGATTCTCTGATCCATTTCCTTTCCAAAAAGGTATACTTTTATATACATTTGAGTCATGGTTCAATAATTACAGCACTCGCAAAATTTGAAAGAAAACTTCCTTAAGTCCCCCCTTAAGGGGGCTGTGCACCTTCAGGTACAGCCTCCGTAAAACTGCCGTAACTTCTTTATTATTCATTAAATCTATATAAAAGTATACATTTTCTTGCAGAAAAGGGTTCAATGAATCCAACCGAATTGACCATTTTGGGAGAAAATTATAAAAAACACGTTTTTTGACCCATTTTAGGTTTGGAAAAGATAACTCAAAATATATTTTGTTAAATTTTATCATACTAGTTTAATTATATTCCTCATGCAATTCCCTAGGAATGGTTTTTTTTTTAAAAATTGTACTTTATTATTTTTTGAATTATCGAACAAAAAGTGCCAACAAATATGATTTTTTACCAAAAAACGTGATTTTCACGATTTTGGAGGTTAAAAAACAGGTTTTTTGGCACTTTTTGGTCTGTAATTTAAAAAATAATAAAGTAAAAATTAAAATAAAAAACGATTCCTAGGGAATTGCATGAGGAATATAATAAAACTAGTATGACAAAATTTAACAAAATATATTTTGTGTTATCTTTTCCAAACCTAAAATGGGTCAAAAATCCTTTTTTTTATAATTTTCTCCAAAATGGTCAATTTCATGATCATAGTTGGATTCATTGAACCTTTTCCTGCAAAAAATTGTATACTTTTATTCAGATTAAATGAATAATGAAGAAGTTACGGCAGTTTTACGGAGGCTATGCGAAGGTGCACATCCCCCTTAACTCACAATACTACTGTATACAATTATTGAACTTGCAGGAAGCAAGGTGTATGCCGCTAATATCACGGGCTGCTTGATTTTCCTCACATTCAATTTAAGTGGATTTTGCAAAAAGGCTTTCACTTATTACTTTCTGTGTACAACATTAATAATGTTCATAATAAGGATTATTTCAATCTGAAATATAAAAGAATCATTGTGGAAAAAGAAAAACTTCCCTATGGTACAGTGTAAAACCCAAGAAAAGTGCTTCCCGTAAGACATTCCGTTACCCCTATCGTGTTGGAGCATGTGATTGGTATAGACATGTGGAGTATTGTCTCCTCGATAAGAATATCGCTGTTGGTAAATTAAAATCGTGTGCTAATTAGCTTTAATTAACCAAAATAAAGAACCAATACCTAAATTTAATGCAGTATATACTATTTTAGCAACACTACTCTATTGAATTTACGGCCATCTCACTAATGTGTGTCTTTGTGCTGCTATTGAATGGAGTTGCCACCTCCAGTTCAAATCCCATTGATCATGAATATTTTTAAGGAAACAAACGCGAGGTTCTTTTAAGGAATATTTACAGGTATTGTTCTCAGGTATGCAGCTATCGCTCGTAAATCCGACGTCATTCGTCTTAGCATGCTGTATTTAGCTCTGTGTAATAAAGTGTGACACGGAGGGACTGGATTCTCTGAAGCGTCAGATAGCTACGGACGAGTTCGGGACTGACAAGGTTATTTTATTGAATAATTTTAGAAGCATAATCAAAGCTAGCTACTTGGCAATAAGGATATCGATTTCAAATGATTATGAGTTAACAGTTTCATGTTTGGAAAAGGGACGAGATGTCTATCTTTTATTCCTTTATATTGAAACAAGTATCGCAACCAATATCGAGGTCCGTATTTAATTATGTTATAACTACATGATTAATTTCATAAAATCCTAAATAAAAATAAAATAATTAAATATTTGGCATTTTTATTTTTTTGGTCGTGGGGGAGAAACAGTACGCCTAAACACAGAAGAGTCCATTTCAATTGGCCTAGAACACCTCGAGTCATTATATTGATGTTAACTTCGGTATTATTTATTTTGAAATAGGCTAATTTATGCTTATAAGAGATACGACATCGTTTTGGTATATACTTTGTTTCCCGTAAGCCACCCACAGTTTCAGCAATCTCTTTAGCGGCATTTGATTTGTTTGTGGTATCGGGTTGTTATCTCAGTTGAGGATCCAGAGGAAAACCCACGTGAAATTTATGCCAAGATGGTATTTTTTAAATGAGGTTAACTTGTCTTTAAGATAAAATGTGTTGCAATTGATTCACTGTCAATACAAATGACTCGTGGAGGCAGATGCCTAGTGCTAGATTCATTGAACTGCATATAAATATCATATGGTAGTATTCAGGTCACTTACTTAACAGTCAATGATCCCCCCTACATGCCTACAACAAGCCATAAGGCTAATGAAAGTTCCATGTTTCCCGTAACATTTGGTTCAAACCATAATGAGGTAACTTTTTCATTATTCATTATTCATTATTTTGCAGCAGTTTATTATTTACAAAATAACGACCATTTCAGGTGATCATCGAAGTCGATTTCTATTTTTAGGTTCCAATTGATTCAGAATGTAAACAAAATGCGATGTTCGATGACAGAAATTGAGGAAAACACCGAAAAACTTCAACAATATCTCAAAAACGGCGGAAAAAATGGAAAATATCAAATAATGAAACGGGAAACATGGAATCAACTTTCATTAGCCTAATAATAGGCATAGGCCTATGCCTTAAAATTCATTTCAATTGCTACTGAACCATGCACTTAAAACAATATTGGTCTAGGGTCGATACACTTTGTGTGTATAATTGTCAATCGATCACTCTTCATTTGAATAAAATAAACAAATAAAAACGTAAGACTTAAAAATAAAGCCCCTTTTCATGTTCAATTACATCAAGTCATTTGTTTACGTGTTTTGTGTCACTTTCGTGGTCATTTGATACAAAATGGGTGACTAAAAACAAGAAATGTAACTTTATTTAAATTGTAGTTGGTGTATAATTAGTTGGCTATCATGGAAAGGTGTTATTTTTTACGAGTGTATAAGGCAGTCTTCCTACACATTGGTGCACATGATATACGAATTAATCTAGCTCCAGTTCGAGGCCCGCCCATGCAAGAACGATAACTAGGGGTCTAACAGGTTGGTCCATATCTTCGAAAAGGCATACATTAGGAATATTTGTAAATAAACATTATTTATTTTTAATTTTTTATAAATATGTCGTTTACTCTCCTATCCCGACTGGTCCTGATTAAGTTTAGAAACTGTTGCACACCAATAATACTAAAATACAGTAGGTGTACATTCACGCACGGTGCTGTTTATATATGGATAGTATGCTCAGGTGAAGATATCAATGTAATAATTCATGAATGCTATCTACTGAAGATAGCAATATAGCATATGCTATCTGAAGATAGCAATGTAGTTTATTAGTATACTATCTACTTAAGATAGCAATATAAGGGTACACACCACCAAATAACATTTTGCATTTGGGCAATATCCGGCAGTGTTTGAAATTAAAATATACCCCATCATAAGTCTAAATTTAACATCCTAGAAAAGGTAAACAGGGCTGTAAATGTACCTAAATGTTTCATAATTTGGCATTTGTAGGTTATTTCCTCCCCGTTATTAGGACCAAAATCTCTAGCTTTTTCATGAATGGTATCATTTTACACGATTTCACTGTTTCCACCAAGTTAGAGCTATAACCATGGATCTTAGGATATAGGCATGCAGCCTATATATCTTCCCTAGATAGATATCATTGGCCCGTAGCGAAAAAAAATGCCTGTTACCCCCCACAAAAGTGATTGTTTTTAAGCAGCAGGAGACATCTAGATCTTCAATAAAAACAATGATTTGAATGAGCCAGTTTGCTCTAAAGGTAAACAACATTCACACGAACATACAAAGCAATATGGAACTGATTTGGTGATGTGAAACCAAAACAAAAGGTTATCTACGGAAGATAGTAATGTAATATTTGGGTACTATCTACTGAAGATAGAAATGTAACGCCGGGTGTTTATCTACTGAAGAAAGCAATAATAGTAGGTTATATCTAAGTGATGAATGCAATAATGTATGGGTGCTATCTACTGTAGATAGCAGACATCCGAGTTGTAATGGTTTGTGTATTTGTTTGTTTGTTTATTCGCGAATTGCACTACGCCTTAACCAGCTTTAAACTAAGGCCTCCATGCAACAACAAAACATTCAGAGATTTGTGTTATTCTCCAAAAGAACTATAATATATCTATTAAAACAGCAACACCCCTATTCAATTTCATTTGAGTACCGATGATGTTGACAAATTAGGTGTCATTGTAATGATTGCAGGTATTAAATCGATTTCACTAAAAACGAGTTCTGCTAATACCCGTGATTCCAAAGCTATAAAAGGGCAACCCATCAGTCCATTTCAATAGCGTCTTTCTACTCAATAGAGAACAGATAAAGCAATCAATTCACAAATGACGGTCATTTGAATGGAAAGTGATGGTACATTGACATACGCTATAACTAATTTTAGGGACTGCAGTTTTGTTTTCCTTAATTAGGGTACTTAGCACATGTTTTTAATTTACCAACAGCGGTATTCATATCGGGGAGAACAAACACTACACGACTGCATGAATCTCATGCTCCAACACGATACGGAAATTATGTTAATGACCTACCTTTTCCTCTACCACTACCTCTCTCACTCTCTCGATTAAACTACATGTTTATTTGAAAGTGTAGATTAACAGTTCAGAACATTTTCCTCTGTACTTCTTTAGGCATTATTGTAAGTTTGTTATTAAAATATTTCTACAAGTCTTCTCTTCTCAAATATGTTTTAGTTTTATAATGCAAATTATTTTACCAGAGATATAAAGTTTAAAAAGGTATTGGAACTTTTGAGACACCCTGTATAACTATTTTTATACCCAAGTAATATTATAATGCAATCATATTCTTTGTATACAGACTGTAACAAAAAAAGTTATACAATCGCAATTTTATTTTTAGTTCAATGTCAAAATCTTGCAATGTCAAAATCTCTTACACTCTGTGTTAAGTTCCGTTTTGGCTACCAGAATCATTTTATTTGGTCTTTTTAACTGCTTGCGTTTAAAATTTATGACCAATCTACTAAGTCGTATAAAAATCGGGTTGGGCCACTTTCACAATAATATCATACAATCTTGCTTATATAAATTAATTGGTTAGGGTATCATGCAAGGAACATTAAAGAGAACAATATAATTATTTTTCAAATTGTTTTATTTCATTTGAATAAATAAATTCATTAAATAAATAAATAATATTTGTAAAGACCTAACCTTCTTTGTAATACTTTTAACCACTTGAAACGAACCATTGTTGTCTAACAAGAG
Organism: Ophiura sarsii; assembly: GCA_035610835.1. Taxonomy (NCBI): domain Eukaryota; kingdom Metazoa; phylum Echinodermata; class Ophiuroidea; order Amphilepidida; family Ophiuridae; genus Ophiura; species Ophiura sarsii. Next base: position 10,397,961 of record CM069448.1, on the reverse strand, counting down.
CGCTCTACTGCTATGTTCCTGGTTCGATTCCATACATATTCATCCCAGTGGTTTTACCATTGATTAAACCAAAGTGGCCCAGGTGATTTCATGACTACTTTAGACAATTTATCATATCCTTGCTTACCGACCATCGATAGTCATGAAACTAAGCTTATTCGAAAGCTAAGAAAATTCCCCTCGCATACCATTAAAACTCTAAACAGAAATTCCACGGAAGATATTTTTAATATTTTTTTCAAAACTGTATAACTTTGTTTGTTACAGCCTGTACATCATCATCATATTCAATATCATCAAAGTCAGAAAGTAGCAAATGAAAGTTATTAAAAGTCATTTCAAAGGAGAATATCCTGGGGTAAATAATAATCAAATATTTTGCAATTCTCAATTATGGATGCGGCGAACAGTAAACTCAAAATCAATTTTAATTGGCCTTAAACTGGTAATTAATAGTTAATAATTAAACTGGTTTAGAACACATGATAAATCTTTGAAACCACAGAAAAAAGAAAATCCAAGCTCATTAGAGAGGTAACAATGTTTATTTTGATCTTTTCATTACCCCCTGGCTAAAAGCAAGAGGGGATATTGTCATCATGTCATGCGTGTGTAGGGGTGTTCCCTTTTGATTTGCTTTTTTGGTGTAGCTATCAAAATTTATCAAATGTCTATCATATTAAAATCCTATTAAAGATATCACCATTCTATGGATGTAGACTTTCTATTTTTGTGATATAGCTCACTTACCTGTTAGATCATGCACAATCAGACAGCAAGGTGCATTTGGAGTCAAACATGATAGTCAAACAATGCAATTGTAAGTTCATTTCATCCGCGTAAAGAACCACACCAGTAGCCTAAACTATAACAATGAATTTTTAGATCAATCTGCTAGCAGTGGCTAAGTCAGTAGTGTGTCCAGATCTTCAATGTCCACTTGAATACCACCGGGGTATTAAACGACGTCAATTGACTATTACTGAAGTAAAAATCATAGACTGCCTAATGCTTAAATGTGACCCGTCACGTCAAAATGGACATGTTGGAGGTCCGAGTCAAATATGAGCTATTGGTATGACTTGACAGAGCACATTTTAAGCTTTAAAATGATACTATATTGAAGGTAATCGGACTTTGTAAGCACAAGATATGAATTGAAAAAGCATATTTTGTTCTATTATTTTGTTTATATTTCACCAAATATATTTGCCTCTATCTCAAAACTGTGTTTGCCGACAACATGTCCTTTTTGATGTGACTGGTCACAAATGAGCAGCATTCTAGTAGCATTAACTACCACTGACGTTTAGTTCTGTACTGTGTCCAGATAGAATCTTCAATGTCCACTTGAATACCACCGGGGTATTAAACGGCGTCAATTGACTATTACTGAAGTAAAAATCATAGACTGCCTAATGCTTAAATGAGCAGCATTCTAGTAGCATTAACTACCACTGACGTTTAGTTCTGTAGTGTGTCCAGATAGAATCTTCAATGTCCACTTGAATACCACCGGCGGTTAAACAGTGTCAATTGACTATCACTGAAGTAAAAATCATAGACTGCCTAATGCTTAAATGAGCAGCATTCTAGTAGCATTAACTACCACTGACGTTAAGTTCTGTAGTGTGTCCAGATAGAATCTTCAATGTCCACTTGAATACCACCGGGGTTAAATGGCGTCAACTGACTATATTACTGAAGTAAAAAGCATAGACTGGTTATGGTTTTAATGAATAGCATTATAACTACATGTATCACTGAAATTTTGTTCTCGTAGCAGATTCAGGTAGAATCTTCAATATCCACTTGAATACCACTGGGTGAAACAGCATCAACTGGCTACAGCATCAACTGGCTATTACTTATAATTACTACTGCCATTTAGTTCTACTTATTCCAAGGTTCTATCTTGTAGTAGTGTGTTCAGTGTTCATGTAGAATCTTCAATGCACTTGAATACCACCATCAACTGACTACTGCTTAAGCAATCAGCTCTCTCCTATACCCAAGTAGAATTTGACTACCATTGAGTAAATACTTTCTAGCTCCGATAATGGTTATAGCTGACAGATAATGATGTCCATTTGTAAGTCTCCAATTTCAATGAACTGTTTTATAGTGATATAATATAACGGATGAAATGAAAGCAGAAAGACAGACTGTATACATCTGAAATCTCTCACGTTAGCAACAAATCTGAACCGCTCTTCAAATCTAAATTGTATAGATGAAAATCGGGTACAGAAATAGTGCAACTCTTTGTGGTGTAGCTATAATTGTGGAATGGCATAAAAAGGACCAATGGCTGAGCAACAAATGTCTAGGTTTTGGCATCTGTGTGGAAAAGCTCAGGAGAGAAAAAGTATCAGAAAATTTGTTTGTCATACTATTACTAGTATCAAATTTGTGCAAGTATATAGTTTTTTCATCTGCATAGAAAAGTATCCAATCTGCATAGTGTTTTCCGAAGCCAAATAATATCAAATTAAATCAAATCAAATCAAATAATTCAAGATATTAAAGAGATAATATTGAAATAGTTTGTAGCATACCTATTAATTACCTGGGTGCGGTATGATGTCATTACTGACCAATGACTAGACACCAAAACATGGTGTCCCCAAAGTGTTCATACCTTTTTAAAGCTTTATATTTTCGGTAAAAATAATTTGCCCATTTCAGAGGCCTGCACAAGCTAAAAGAGTTGATCACTACCATACATTGTTCAACTTGTAGGATGCCATGTGTGTGAATTTGTAAACACAATGATGAGTAGACCCGAAGGAAACACTTTGGTCAAAGGTTTGCCTTTGGGTCTATTTCAGTTTATGTATATTGTTCAGGTATTTTAAACATCTGAACGATATATTCCTTATAAGGATTGTTTTAATTGGATATTTTTATTTGCATCGGAAGAACCTTTCCTATCACCCCCCCCCCCTCTCCCTTTAATTCATTATAAGCGCATTATCATTTGTAATAAATATAAGAGGACATGACGTTTCGATTCTAACCAAATCTTTATCGAAGGTAAAATGACAGAATACCCCATGTAGATTCCACACCACCAAAGAAAAGTGTGCTAGCGCCAACACTAGCCAGTGTTTTTAATCCAAGATTGACCCCAGCTTTCACCATTAATTTTAATATACAGAAAAGGTATACAGTGCGCTTAATATGAAAGAAATTTGTGTGATTTGTGATTTGTAGACTATAAACTTAATATTTATCCAAATAACCCTGGTGTTTTCTGTAATAGTAAGATCTGACACAACTTTTCTCTTTTCACTTCTTCTAGGACAAATGCACCGAATATAGCTAGCAGAGAGCGATTTTGAGAGTAGACTAGTATTCGACGTCCTGTTGCGGGGGAAAATGCTGGTCAACCCCAACAAAATTGGTGTTGTTTTGGTAGCAGACATCAGTATCTTCAAAGAAAACCAAGATTTGAACAAACGAGTCGCTCGATAGCTGAACAAATCAGACTTTAATTTGACCTCTTTAGCATGTAATCTAATAGGGGAATTAATTGGTGGTGTGACACCTGTAGAAATTTCTTGCATCGAGTGTTTACTTTCTCGTCTGCTGTGATTTTCAATTCCACGGACTAGCCGAGGCTGATTTTACTCAATAGTGCCTGTTTTCTTCGCCCGAGGGCATTTTTAAGGTAATTTTATAGCTAAATTCACTCAAAATGGGCCAACAAATGTCAAAATCGATGTGTGGAAAGGCATATTTTGTTGCCCGGGACACGTTTGGAAACATAAAATGCATAGGATCAAAATTTGGCAGCTTTCACCATAAATTACTTGTAGTATTGTACACGAATATTAAATTTGATACAAAGAAAAGGTGGACTCTCTGTAAAATGGTCACTAATCTGCCTTTATTATTGGAAACCAAATCCCCTACCCTTAACTTATGTATGTCTGGTCAAGCCGATGAAATTCTGAGTAAATTTGAAGTTAACAATCTTAGCTAGGCCTAGGCCTACCTAGTATTGTGCATTTGTTTAATTTTACTTTTTCTTATTACTTTATAAAATCAACAGGTGTGCAAGATGAAAAGAATAGAGACCACTGAAGAGACCTCTACCCCCCCCCCCCCCCCCCCCCCCCCCCCCGAGTTCTTCGATGGATTGTGACTTAGTTTAGACTTCCAACAAGAAGGCATGATGGAACCAGCTTGAAAGCCTGCATTTTTGCAGAAAAGGTGAGTTTCATACTTAAATAACACTTGTTATTGGTATAGGTTTTAAAACAAGCCCATATTGATGAAAACACGATTTTCTGAAATTTGCTATCTTCGGTGGATAGCAATATTTTGACATAATGGCTGTATATGAAAATCTGTCAAAAAGGGACTTAAAAGTTAATTTAACATATCAAAATGGACACAAAATGTTGAAAAAAGCCTATACATCACATGTAATGAGCAATTACTGAAAAAATATTTGATGTACAACACATATATATAGACAGAGGAACAATGGGCAGGAAGTGACTAACACAGAGGGGGTCAAAGTGACAGATGGATGAATAGGGGAAGGTAAAACAAACTAGACAGCTGATTGATGAAGTGGATAATGTAACAAAAGGATGACATAGACAAAGGGGAGATTAAAAAGTAAAATGCAAATGGGATATAAAAGAATGGTGAGTAAAATCCAAAATGGTGGATAGATGACTACAAATGAATAATAAAAATGGGTGGAAATGTAAAATGACTGAGGGAATGCATGAGAAAACAAGAAAAGACAAAGTGGGAGTAGGTCTGGGCCTATGGTAACAAATAATGGAAATGCACTGGAACGAGTAATGAAAATTACTGTGCATAGGAGACAATGTCGAAAATGAAAACATATATCGCACATAACAAGAAGTAACAAATTGAAAAATAAAGTGAAGAAAAAGTGGAGAAAAACAAATGGGTAAAAAATAGAAGTGATAGGTTAATCAGATACAAATGGAGGAGGGGGGTTGAGACTCAGCTGTCTAGTTTGTTTTACCTTTCCCTATTCATCCATCTGTCACTTTCTCTGCTTTGACCCCCTCTGTGTTAGTCACTTCCTGCCCATTGTTCCTCTGTCTATATATATGTGTTGTGTATGGTGTATTCTGTCATTTTACCTGCGATAAAGATTCTGTTAGAATCGAAACGTCAGGTCCTCTTATATTTATTACATTTACTTACACAGGCTATTTTTGTGGATAAGCAGTTTGCATTCAGCTTTTACATTACATTATCATTTGTGTTAGGAAAGTGTATTATTACAGCTAAGAAAAAAATATTCTGTACTTTAGCAACACAGTAAGCTCTAATTGTAAATTTTGCATCAAAATAATTCAGAATATGTTTTCTTTATCCAAATATGTTTTCGGTTCTGTATGGGTTCCGTGTAGGTTTGAGCATCTACATAAAAAACATAGACACTGGATAGAATCTTATCCACAAATATTAAAAGATTAATTAATACACTCCAACTTAAAAGTATAGCTATCTTGCGAGCTATCTATAACAGGTGCGGCATACCATATGTATGATGTCATAAGTAACCATTGATTGATTGCTAAATATCTAGGGTTCAAAACTGAATTAAAACTATTTGTGTTTACTCCATACAATATCCCTGGTTCTGGTTCTTATATTACTTGCTCAATTACAGCAATATACGTGTAATACACCCTAACACAAAAGTTAATGACTGGGTGCTTTTGTGTTAGCTTATTTAAAAATCAGTAATTGGTATTCATTACTTCATGAATAATCGCGATAGCTGCGTACCAAGTGCGTTCCAATAAAATTAATCGTTAGATGAGAACGCGCACGCCGAGCGCGGGTTACTAATAATTGCCCGAAAGCACTGCGCCTAAGTGTTCGATTGTTTTGCTCATTAACCGACCAATCACATTAAAGCCTCACGCCGCTAAACTGAATATTCAATGATTTATGAGGAAACACGATTAAAGCCTATTTCTGATTGGTTGAATGATAAAAATGTTAATGAAGGTATGACCCGACTTGGACTGTTTCAATAACTAAGAAGGGGTGGACAAAATAAACAGAAAACTAATTAATTATTAGCGCGATTATATCGGTACAAATCAACGATTTGGATAAAGATGCATCTTTTTCAGTAATGAATGAGAATAATGACTGCTTAACAACTGTTTCCGTGAATTTGTTTTGAAATCCTCGGTTGTTGTTCTGGTCATTCGGAATTGCCGAGGCTGATTTTACTCAATAGTGCCTGTTTTCTTCGCCCGAGGGCATTTTTAAGGTAATTTTATAGCTAAATTCACTCAAAATGGGCCAACAAATGTCAAAATCGATGTGTGGAAAGGCATATTTTGTTGCCCGGGACACGTTTGGAAACATAAAATGCATAGGATCAAAATTTGGCAGCTTTCACCATAAATTACTTGTAGTATTGTACACGAATATTAAATTTGATACAAAGAAAAGGTGGACTCTCTGTAAAATGGTCACTAATCTGCCTTTATTATTGGAAACCAAATCCCCTACCCTTAACTTATGTATGTCTGGTCAAGCCGATGAAATTCTGAGTAAATTTGAAGTTAACAATCTTAGCTAGGCCTAGGCCTACCTAGTATTGTGCATTCCTCAGACCAGAACAAAAACCTCTGATTTCAAAACAATTTCACGAAAACAGTTGTTACGCAGTCATTATTCTCTAATCAACAAATTAAGATACACTAACGAGCAAATCTTCTCCCCGCAATTTGACACCTTGTTCATAACAATTGAGTGGATACGTCTTAAATAGTGATGCTTTAAGTTAACTAGAACTAATAAGCAAAATGTTATACGAAATCCTTTTTCTATGCGATGTCATTCATTTGTATTGATATGTATCTTGTTAATTAATAACATTTGTGTCAATCATACGGAACATATAGATGTCCTATCCCGTAGTAGTAGGATATATCACCCTACATGATATATCATCTCCTGTAGTAGTACGACATACTCGTTATATAACCTCCCGTAGTAGTATGACATCCCCTACTTGTTATAAAACCTCCCGTTATAGTACGATATCTGACACCCTACTTGTTATATAATCTTCCGTAGTGGTACGATATCACCTTATTATGTAACCTCCCGTAGTAGTACGATATCACCCTATTTGTTATATAACCTCCCGTAGTAATAAGATATCACACTACGTGTTATATAACCTCCCGTAGTAGAAATGTATCACCCTACTTGATATATAACCTCCCATAGTAGTACGATATCACATTACTTGTTATTTAACATTCCGTAGTAGTATGATACCACCCTACTTGTTATAAAACCTTCCGTAGTAGTATGATATCACCCTACCCATAGTAGTACGATATCACCCTACTTGTTATATAACCTCCCGTAGTAGTATGTTATCACCCTACTTGTTATATAACCTCCCGTAGTAGGATGATATCACCCTACTTGTTATATAACCTCCCGTAGTAGTATATTATCACCCTACTTGTTATATAACCTTCCATAGTAGTACGATATCACCCTACCCATAGTAGTACGATATCACCCTACTTGTTATACACCCATCAAAATATGTAAGTTCCCCCCTAGCATATACTAGAATATTTCCAAAAATATTTGATGGATTTAAGAATTGGGTACATCTTTCTAGCTGAAAAAAAAGTGGCACTAAATCTCACTGTCTATGGCTGGTTTTGTCCATAAATTAACAGACATTTTCTTGGTGGATTTTCGTGCACAGACATGGGGATCTACCAATCAATTATGTGTGGCATCATTTCAAAAAAACAATAAGCAGATCATAATTATGTTGTGGCAAGTTCGTCTGATTATGAGTGACATGGCAATATGGTCCGATTATGATTGACATGGCAATTTGGTTCGATTATGAGTGACATGGCAATTTGGTCTGATTATGTGCGACATGACAATTTGGTCACACATAATCAGAACATTTTGCCAGAATTGCCATGTCACTCATACTCGGACCAGATTGCCATGTCACACATAATCAGACCATTTTGCCATGTCGCACATAATCAGACCAAATTGCCATGTCACTCATTATCGGACCAAATTGCCACGTCATTCATAATCAGACGAACTTGCCACACATAATTATGATCTGCTTATTAATTTTCTTGAAATGATGCCACACATAATTGTTTAGTAGATTCCCATGTCTGTGCACGAAAATCCACCAAGAAAATGTCTGTTAATTTATGGACAAAACCAGCCATAGCCAGTGAGATTTAGTGCTGTATAAAATTGGTAAATGGCACAATTTCTTACCGTTGCATTGTCTCAAGGCCAACAAATATGGTATCAAAATGTGCCTAACAATTGGGTGCATCTTTCTAGCTGAAAATTATTTAAATTCATCAAATATATTTGGAAATATCCTAGTATATGCTAGGGGGAACTTACATATTTTAATGGGTGTATAACCTCCTATGGTAGTATGTTATCACCCAACATGTTATACAACCTCCTGTAGTAGTACGATATCACCCTACTTGTTATATAACCTTCCATAGTAGTACGATATCACCCTACTTGTTATATAACCTCCCGTAGTAGTATGTTATCACCCTACTTGTTATATAACCTCCCGTAGTTGTATATTATCACCCTACTTGTTATATAACCTCCCTTAGTAGTATGTTATCACCCTACTCGTTATATAACCTCCCGTAATAGTATGATATCACCCTACTTGTTATATAACCTCCCGTAGTTGTATATTATCACCCTACTTGTTATATAACCTTCCATAGTAGTACGATATCACCCTACCCGTAGTAGTACGATATCACCCTACTTGTTATATAACCTCCTGTAGTAGTATGATATTACCCTGCTTGTTATATAACCTCCTGTATTAGTACGTTATCACCCTACTTGTTATATAACCTCCCATAGTAGTATGATATCGCCTTGTTATATCACCGCCCGTAAGTAGTACCATATCATCCTACTCGTTATATAACCTCCTATAGTAGTATGATATCACCCTACTCGTTATATAACCTCCCATAGTAGTATGATATCACCCTAATTGTTATATCACCTCCCGTAGTAGTATGTTATCACCCTACTTGTTATATAACCTCCTGTAGTAGTACAATATAACGATGACTTTAATGACTTAAGGGGGCTGTGCACCTTCGTATAGCCTCCGTAAAACTGCCGTAACTTCTTCATTATTCATTTAATCTAGATAAAAGTATACATTTTTTTGCAGGAAAGGGTTCAATGAATCCAACTATGATCATGAAATTGACCTTTTTGCAGAAAATTATAAAAAACACGTTTTTTGACCCATTTTAGGTTTGGAAAAAGATTTGAAATATATTTTGTCAAATTTTGTCATACTAGTTTTATTATATTCAATATATTTTGAGTTATCTTTGCAGAACCTAAAATGGGGCAAAAAACCCTTTTTTTATAATTTTTTTCCAAAATGGTCAATTTCATGATCATGGTTGGATTCATAGAACCCTTTCTTGCAAAAAAATGTATACTTTTATATAGATTAAATGAATAATGAAGAAGTTACGGTAGTTTTACGGAGGCTGTACCTGAAGGTGCACAGCCCTCTTAACATGGATACTCTCCAAATTCATTAATTTAATCTGTTTTTTCATTTCATCCATACCAATAATTTTACAAAAAATATTAGCTCATCCTTTTTCTAATACTCTACATAGTTTATATCGTACCATAGAATTTTGCAAAAAATACCAAATAAAAACTTTACAGAAAATCCTGCAGGGTGGTGTGTTTAGGACCAGTTCCAGAGGGGTCTACCTGCTAGTCATAAGGACCGCTAGTCATAAGGACCGCTAGTCATAAGGACTGCTAGTCATAATGTAGGGTTAGGTTTAGGGGTTAGAGTTAGGTTTAGGGTTAGGGTTAGGGCAGATTATGAATAATGAGCATTATGACTAGCGACCCTTATGACTAGCAAGTTTGACCCGTTCCAGATACACATATCATTATGTAGTCAAATTTATTATACCAAATTAAAAAGTGTGACTGTAACGCTTTTCTTAAAATTTGACAAATAAACCCTTTATTTTTTAGCATCAAAATTATGGCCCAATTATCCCCATCCTACGGTATGAATACACTTATTGTATGATACTTTTCTTGTTTAATGACGTATCTCATTAGGCCATATCTTGTTACAGTACATGCTATATGTTGGCATGTTGGATTGTGTTAGAGCCTGTTTCCCTCTCCAGGATAAAGTACATATCACAGGTTTGCAATAATCATAGGGCAGAAAAAGAGCCTTGTTTAAATCATACAGGGTGAGTCAAAAAACTGCAACAGTGGAAAGAAGCCATCTTATTTTAAAAACTAAGTCGAAGTTTGAAAATGTTTAAACGTTATAAGAATACCCCACTTATTACTAACTTTGTGTGAAAAGATGAAGTCAATATCATTTTCCGTTTGCATTGGGTGAACCTTTTTACCCGGGCACAAATTTCACACGTTTGTAATTTGTAAATTGTAATTTGATGCATCCTTTCTTGTTTACATGTGAGTTAACATAATCAATTTACCTCACCCATGCTATGAATTGCTTATAATGTTCTAAATTTGGATCAAAGACTGAACCTTTTCCAATTTCTTGTCGGCGGGATATTCAAATATGAAAATGCAATGTGTGCAATTTCAATTGAAAATCACTGTTTTCGTGAACAAACACATAAATTGGAGTGTGCGGCAAAGAGAGTCACCAAAGACAAACGGAAAATGTGATCTACTCCATTATTTCACACAAAGTTAGGAGCAAATATGTAGTTTTGAAAACAAAATGGATTCTTTTCACTAGTGCAGTTTTTTTGACTCACCCTGTATGATGCACTTGATTTTATCCAAGATTTGATACATTACTTTGAACTTACAGTACACTATTTTCTTTCCCCTTGCTAAAAACCTTGAAAAGGAGAAATGGATAAAGATCATTGACGGAATATATTACCTTGAATCTGAGCCAATAGGATTTAGTCCAGGCCCTACATTGTCTAGCAGTAATGGAAATACCTACAAGAGTGTCAACCCGGGGTAGATGGATCATGTGTATCGCAGCTCTATTCATAATATTGTGTGTACTGATCATAATAGTAGTATTGCATTCCGTAATGTTTAAAAGGAATTAAAATCAAGTTCTGAACAGTTCAACCCTTGCTAGTCTAATGGTTGAGAGACCCAGGACCACTTTTTCAACTGATTTATTTCCTTTTGTAAAAGTTAGGGTTAGAAATATATTCTAATCCACAAAATGTGTAGTTCCTACGTATAGCCAAGCCCGGGTAGACAGTCATGTGGGTATTTCCATTGCTGTATATAAGTCTACAACTCATCCGCAAGAGATGTTGACACTTGAGTTGTAGTACCTTTTACCTTTAAAAATCACACAGGTGCTTTCTCAAACCGGCTGCAAATTAAAAAAACCAAGATAGACGCTGGCGGCCATTTTGAAAATATCAATTTAGAGCAACTCACCATAGAAGTATGAGTAATCAGAATTACACATCATTTTATGGGTTTTGGGTGAGGCAAATCCATTTCTGACATCATTATAATGATTGGAGGTCAGTGTTTCATGTTAAAGGTCAAATTTGAGATTGAAAATCCCAGATGGCCACCGGTTACCATAAAGAAAATCTAAATTTGAGACACTTAACCATAGAAGTATGTGTAATGTGTACCTCATTTTATGAGGAATCCATTGCTGACATCATTTGCACGATAAGGAGGTCAATGGCATCTGTTAAGGTCACATACAAGGACATCAGTCGGCCAAAACGGCAGATTTACACACAGCAAGAAGTATGTGTTACTAGCTAGGTACTTCTAACTGACTTGTAGTAAAGATAATTTGGTAATACAAGGTCAAGTTTGATGCCATCAACTATCTCAGGTATGGATCATACTAAGAGAGGATTCTGGTTCTGGAGGTCACCTACCCTTACCCTACACTCTACTGCTGGGTCTGTATGGGACATTTTGTTGTGGAAGACTGAGCTGGTGCAGTATTTGCTGCTGGGCAGGGACTCAAAGTTACAGAACAGGTTATCACCGGGTCCAGGTGGACATGTGATTGTTGAAAGTGCTGGAGATGCTGCTGTTATGGCTGAGTTTGACCTTCTGTTTCATGAGATCCTTGCGATTATCAATATTCTCCAGTTACTCACCATGGTGGTATCATATGGATCACCTGCAAATACCAATACAAGATGAGCTCGGTGGACGCAAGGGTCTCATTTGGACCGAAATGTGGCACGGCTGTTGAATTTGTGAAGGTGACAGACAACCCCTTCATTGTAAATGGACTCTACACGAAACTCTACAAATTTGTTTGTAGACTTTCTCTTTTTGTAGGGAAGGCATTTCGCCTTCGATAACAATTCAATTCTATTTTTGTGGATAAGCAGTTTGCATTCAGCTTTTACATTATAATACTTTTTTTTAACACTACCATAGTAGAAACAAATCACATTTAGTTGAACTGTATTTAACTTCTATTGGTATGAGGCGATTTGACTCTTGTAAGCAAGAAAATGAAGCTGATATGGTACTTCACAATGTGAAAATTTGGAGAATCATGATTTTCAAAATTTCAAGAAAAAAAGGGGTGGGGGGAAGTTATGCGCTGAAATGCGGTCTTCTAAGACAAACTTGTTTTTTATTTGGCCTAGTAGTTGACACGTCTGATGAAACAGAGATTTATATAGAATATGACATAACCTGTAAAATGAGACCAAAATCATGTATGTACCAAACAGAGATCAGGAGTTATTGTAAATTTAACGTAAAATTGGGAAGATTTTCCATTTCCCTCATAGAGTTTGTACACTATGCCATTGCTGCCTCCCTTGACTTTTGAAATATAATTAACCAGCCAATACTATAGATAGATTGATCACCCATTGCATCCGGTATTTAATTTTAACACAGCCAATTGTGCCTGAATTATTTCAAGTTGAGCTAACGTGAAGCGAAAAGTAATAACAATTATTCACTAAAGCGCTTAAAGCTTAACCGTAAATAAACTATTTTATATTGCGCTCTTCCTCACTGTCCTAGCTGTAATAGAAACAATTATTATGCGATGACAATTATTTCAGGTTGACTACCATCAGAGAAAAATACCGTGGTCAATTTAATAATAATAATAATTTGGCGTCCATGTAGCATCGGGCATAGCATGGGCAATATTTTGCATTGGGTATCGTTATAGTTCGTTGAAATTGTAATTTTTTTGTAGAATCACATCATTAATAAACTTTGAAGTTAATAATGAATTAGTTTTTGCTCTTTTAATGCTAATAATATAGCTTACCAATACGATGCTACATGGACACCATGTCCATGTAGCATTTCATAAAATGTGCCTAATTAGACTAAAACAATTACCCCATTCGAAATTATCCATCACCCAAAACATTCAAAACATTGCCTACATTTCACTACACTTTACAGAAAAAAGGCATATTATGAGAGATGTATATCTAATGAAATATAGTAATACACAATGCTACATGGACACCATTTCCATTAGCATTTCACTGAATTCACAATTTATACATTCCCTTATTTTAGTTTTATTTACTATAAATAAAACAAAAAATTGTAAATCATTTAAGTTCTCTATCCTTTGCTATTCTTTTTCATGTTAAATGAATAATAAATAAAATACTCCAGCATAATTTTAATATAAATATTTTCCTGCAACACAACAAGTGCAACATGAATAAATAATCTACTCCAATATCAATACACAATGTTCCATGAAGATACTAAGCCATAGGGTTTATTTTGTTTTGCTTTGCAGGTTCTTGACATTAATTCAGAAGACAGTTCTATCGTCCTGGAATTTATTGAGATGAAGACAAGGAACCCATCATTTTCAAAAACTAGTACCTTTCCAAAGAAATCCATCATGGCAATTAAATTATTATTTTGCAAACTGACTTTTTAAGTGATCAAACTTTTCAATCATCTTTATCAATAATAGAGGATGATTCAATCAGAAACGAGCAAAGAGACTAAGATCACAAAGGGTACTTTAAGAACAACACTGCATGAATTTTGTTTCAGTGGACATCTTAAGTTTCTTTGATATGGTGTATTGTTATTGTGTAATTGTAAGAAATGGTGTATGTGTATCATAGGTAATTATGTTTTATGCTTCATGGCAGGTTATCTTTTTGTGTAATTTGTAGTTTTACAATCCATGTTATTAATTTTATCGTGTGCTTATAAAATAAAAAGTTAACATCATAGTACATCCTCTGTATTGATCTGAAAAAGATGCACCTGTTCAAGCTGTTCCAAATATTTTAGGGCACGGTGTCCATGTAGCATCGTAATACTTAAGTACACAGAAAAGGTAAATTTTACATGAACAGTGTTTAGATAAATTTCAAGCAATTCACTCTGTGTATCTACTTGATATGATGAACAAGTAGACAAACCATTCACACTCAAATAATTGTAACAGTATGAATAGTCTTATTATTAACAATGTAACAAGACGCGGTGTCCATGTAGCATCGGTAGTGCATTTTAAAACATTATACAGGTAAATAATACTTCATATACTTACTTTATGACTATAATGTAATCAATGTGCATGGTTTATAGAGTACTTTACATCAAACAAATATTGATATGTACTTTATTTAAATTCATTATACAAATTGCAAAATAAAGAGTCACTTTTCAATGAGTTTTTACATAAAACAGTTAATCTACGATGTCTTGTTCGTTAAGTTATGTTCAACCTAGACAAATCTGGTTTCTTTTCATGTATTTGTGGTTCCAAGTAGTTAATTGAGGTATAGAAACTTGGCCCACATCTTAAGCTAATTTATTAGAAAATGATATGGAAATGGGAAATGGTGTCCATGTAGCATCAGGATTTTTGGAAATGTCATCCAACTGTTGAACATGTGCGGTTATTTTACACCAAATGTTACATTTAAAAAAAAAGGTTCTACATTGGACTTTGGTAAATGTAGAACCTAAAAAAGAAGAAAGAGTTGGAAAATATCCATTTTGAAAATTTCACTTGGATGTCACATAATATGCCCCAACTTCATGGAATGAGCCATATATATATAATCAAAATAGCTTTGTTTTAAAGTTCTCTGTGTTGTCTTTGTATGATTATCAGCATTGTTACATTTCTTATTAAACCATTTCGGATTGGTCAATACTTGATTATCCATACACGCTAATCCAACTGGCTACTGGCTTTTATGGCCTTGACTATTTAGACTTACTACAGGCCTTATGGTGGTACCTGTATATACAGGCTTGCATGCCAGCACGTGGTCACCTAAAGTAACATACACCATTATGCTTAAAACCCTTGACTGCACACTGCTGAATGGCATTTCTTGTAGCGCTGATTTCAAAGCATTGGTCCCTTAGCGTGAGTGTAATAGTAGGCGTGACGATAAGCTTGTAAGTGATCTGCACAGATTTATTGGTTATCGATATGTAATCAGCTGACGAGCTATGGTGTTGCTCGTATTATTGTTCATCACATTAATACTATAACATCCCCCTTCTTATGAAGAGTTCATAAACTGTTGCTCAGTCTAACGGTTTGTTGTTGTGACTGATTTTGTAATTATGGGAAGTAGCTCTTGATCTATTTTACTTTTATGAGATCAAATTAAAAGCTACACATTGATGGTTGATCTATATTTTTGTTAGATCAAATATGACAGACGATACCTTTGATCATTTATTTTATGATCATTGCTATTTAGAAGTCACTGTCTTTAATGTCTCTATAGTGTCCACGATCACCTTCTTTTTTGTTTTGTTTAATTTTGTAAAACAATTATCTGAAACAACTGTTTCATCTGGCTTGATTTCCAAACAAGCAAAAAAAATTCAAACAAACAAATTTATTTGCCTCTAATCTAGCGAGGAACAAAACAAATGTGATTGGGTTAAACAAACAGGAATGAGGAATCCCAGAAAACCATATAGGAGGTGACGTATTCCTTCAGATAGCTTGGACGTTTGATTCTTCTTCCAGACTTGGTAGAGAGTTCTGGTTCTTGTCTCTGTTGTTGGTTTGGTAGTTCTGGTCCTTGTCTCTGTACCTGGTCTTGTAGTTCTGGTCTTGTAGCTCTAGTCCTTGGTCGTGGTTGTTTCTGGATGTCTCATTACGTTTCTTCTGGGGTGGATCTGGTCTCTTGTTGGTGGTTTCTTGTTGTTTTCTGTTTGAAATGTTCAGCATCTTTTGTTTAGCCTTTGGCTCAGTGTTCTTTTGAGTCATGGGAACCACTTGTGGAGGTGGTTCTTGGGTTTTCTTCAGGTCTACTCGGTTGCGGCGGTAGACTCCCGTAGCAGTTTCAACTACGTAAGAGCGTTCATCTAGTCTTCGGTTTACTAGCGCCTTTCGCCATGCTTTTTGACCCTGGACTAGGGGCTTCATGCGAACCACATCTCCTTCCTCCAACGGTTTCAGATCTTTGGGATTTTTATCAAAGTTCTTAGCTTGGTTCGATGCTTTTTGTTTCATATTGTTCAGTTCATCGATAACTCTTGGTTTCAAGAGCTCTGCATTGGTTGGCAGAAGAGTTCTTGTTTTCATCAGTCTTTGAGCTGGTGTAGTGTCCAAACCCTGCGTTGGTGTGTTTCGGTGGTCGAGAAACGCCATTTAATAGTCCGTGTTAGCTTTCTTGGATTTAGTAAGGAGTCTCTTCGCTGTTTTAACAGCGCTTTCTGCTTTGCCATTAGCTTGACTGTGGTGCTGGAAGTATCTTCAAGACAATCCACTTCCCAGAAGTTGCTGTAGTAGTCTACGGTGACAAGATAATCACAGTGATTCCATGTGAAAAGATCTGCTCCCACTCTTTCCCAAGGTCTGGAAGGAAGCTCGTGGCTCATGAGAGTCTCCTTTTGTTGACTTGTCTCGTAGGTCCTACACACGTCACATGCTGCTATGTAATGCTTGATGTCTGAGCTCATCAAAGGCCAGAATAAGCATTCTCTCGCTCTTCTTAAACATCCATCTGTTCCTAGATGAGAGGAGTGAACTTAGGTCATCATTTCCTTCCTTAGCATTTGTGGTACTACTACGCGATTTCCTTTGAAAATGAGTCCATCTTGCACTGCGAGCTCATCGCGATAGCTAAAAGAAGTTGCTCTCTCTCATCATTCCATCCCTTTATGATGCTTCTCTTCAGCATTTGTAGAGTCTCATCTTGGTCTGTCTCAAGTTTGAGTTGCTCTAATCTTTCGTCTCTGATTGGTAAAAAATTGACCATATTGACTTCTTCATATCCTTCAATATTGTCTGGTTGTCTTGGTTGGTACGCTCTTGATAGTGTATCGGGAATTACCATGGTCTTCCCGGGGCTGTATTTGATGTCATAGTTGTATTTTTGGATGCGTAATAAGATGCCCTGAAGTCTCTTTGGTGCTTTGCTGAAGTTTTTCTTCACTATCATTTTAAGAGGTTTGTGGTCACTGACGACTTGTGTGAATCTCCCAAAGGTGTATTGATGGAAGCATTCCAAAGCACTGACGACTGCTAACATCTCTCTCTCAATGGAAGCGTATCTTGTCTCGGTGTCGGTGAGAGCGCGACTAAAATATGCTATTGTACGTCCATTCTGAAGGAGGGCGGCTCCCAAACCTTTACCACTGGCGTCACATTGTATGGTTAAATCATCTGTAGGGTTATAATATACCAATACTGGAGCTTCCATTATTACGGTCTTTATTTTGTCTAAAGCCTTCTGTTGAACCTCAGTCCAATGCCATGGAACTTCTTGCTTGGTAAGCTGTCTGAGTGGTTCCAGTACATCTGACAAACTGGGCAGGAAACGACTCAAGTAGTTCGCGAAACCGACAAATCGCTGTACGCCGAGTACGTCAGTTGGTGCTGGCATATTACGGATTGCTTCTACTTTTTCAGGGTCCGGCTTCAGTCCTTGATTGGTCACTAAATATCCTAAGAATGGAATGTCAGTTGCTCTCAGTATGGATTTGTCTTTGTTGAGTTTGATGTTCTTCTCGAGGCATCTCTCCAACAGCTTGCTTAGGTTGGTATCATGATCCTTCAGAGCTGTTTGATCATCTGGACCCTTACCGTACACCACAAGATCATCGGCTACGTAGATAATTCCAGGAAGTCCTTCAAGGGCCATGTGTATCTTTTGCTGGAAGATCTCTGATGATGCGCTTGTGCCAAAAGGTAAACGAAGCCATCGGTATCTTGAGAATGGTGTATGGAAGGTTGTCAGAAGACTAGACTCATGATCAAGTTGCACTTGCCAAAAAGCTTCTTTGAGGTCCAGTTTTGAGAATACCTTAGCCTGTGCTAAGTCTGCTAGAACATCTTTAATTATTGGTAGTTGAAAATGAGGGCGCTTCAGGGCTTGAGTTGATACAGATTCAAAGATCACCGGGTTTTTTTCTCCTCAACTACCAGTTGACTCACCCACTTTGTAGGCTGTTCCACTTTGGTAATGATGCCTTTCTTCTCTAGAAGTTCTAGTTTGGCTTTAACCTTTGGCTTAATTGCATGTGGAAGTCTTCTGGGTGGTAGAATAATCGTATCTACGGCTGGATCTGTTTCCAAGTGAACCTCTCCTGGAAGCTCTCCTAACTCATCGTTGAAAACTTGTTTATACTTCTCTTCTGGAAGCATGTTTTCAATATTAGTCCTATCCAATTGGTATACCTGCATTGTGTCTGGAGCGCTGATATTTTTGTTATTCACTGTTATCAGACCCATCTGTTGGCTCGCTGCACTTCCTAAGAGGGGTGTCAGGTCATCCCGTACTACTGTAAATGGAACTGAGTACTTTTTTCCATTTGCTGGGTTTTCCAATTTCAGTCTACAGTTGCCTAAAGCTGTGTATGTGGCGTTATTCCACATCCTCAAAGTGCTAGGCCTATGGTTGATATCATCTTTATATTCTATCATTGTCTCTGGTACAGTGTTTATTCTTGCTCCGCAGTCAACTTGGAACACAATTGGCATGTCATTAGGCCTAATCAACATCTCTGCATAGATGTCTTGTTTATCTTTGCCTGTAGTAATGTTAGGCCTATTCATATTTATGTCACTTTCTCTTACTATGTTTAAGTACTCTGGACTATTGTCTGTGTCTGATGAAGCATATGTCCTCACTGTCAGAGTCATATATGTCAACACCTCTGACTTTATTTTCTTTCTTAGTTCTACATACATGGGCGAAATGTCCAGTGCTTCCGCATCGCTTACATTTTTGTCCATATGCGGGACAATCGTACTTGCTCCACTTGTGTGTATTACCACAATATCTGCAGTCTATGATTTTCTTAGACCTATCTTTGTCTTTAGACCTATCATAATCATCGTCTTTAGGCCTACCTGTAGTTTTACTTGGGCCTATGGGTTGAGATTTATTACTTTTCTTAAACCTATTTGACTTATTAGGCCTATAGCGGACACCGTGCACACTGTCTGCAGATGTCTCTGACTGAAATGCACTAGCATGTTTATGTGTCTTTTCAGCAGAACGACATATGTCTATACATCGTCCAAGGGTCAGATCCTTTTCATCAAGGAGTTGTCCTAGTTTCATGTTTATTTAAGCCTAACACTATGCGATCTCGCAACAGTGTATCATTCATGCATTTGCAAAAGTTACAGGTTTGTGCCAGTGTTCTGACAATTGCTAAGAATTCTTCAAAGGGCTCATTTTCTTTCTGAATCCTACTGTTAAATACGTATCTTTCGTACGTTTCATTTTTCTCGCCTATGGCGTGTGCATTAAATTTATTAATAATTGCTTTCAGGTTATTTTTTTCTACCTCATTTGCGAAATCGAAACTATTGTAGATTTCCAATGCTTTGATACCGATGGCATGCAAAAATAATGCGGTTTGGTACTCAGGAGGGTGGTCTGTTATCTTCGCAATGATAGAGTAGTTGCGCCACATTTGCCTCCATGTCTTCCAATTGTCCATCGACGTCAGCTCAGGTGGAGGTTTAATACCCGGCGGTACGCGTGTGTTTACAACATGTTGTTGTTGTTGTTGCGGTGGCAGATCGACGCCATATTCTTCGTCGCTATTTTCATCCGAGTGGTGAGACGCGTCATCCCCGTTTTCACTCATTATTTTCGATAATGGAACTCAATTTACCTTAGAAACCTTCTATGATGCGTATACGATTCGCTACTTGAGGAATTATTAAGCTAAGAGTTTTCTCTAACGGCTAAAAAATGTCATTTTCACCGTTGCTAACCATGTAATAGTAGGCGTGACGATAAGCGTGTAAGTGATCTGCACAGATTTATTGGTTATCGATATGTAATCAGCTGACGAGCTATGGTGTTGCTCGTATTATTGTTCATCACATTAATACTATAACAGTGAGCATGTCCTTGAAGATTGCTTCTATTGTTTGCGTGCATGGCTGCACAAATATTAATAGACTTTTGTCAAGTCTGTGCACAGTTGTACAGTTGTATGAAATACATATTGCAAAATTAATGTATCTAAAGTTTTGATTAATATTACAGAAAAAGACAAACGAAATTGAGAAATGTGGCTTGACCATTTTATTAAGCATAATTTAAGGATTCATTTGAAACCTTACATAACTTAATTGGGCATACAAAAAGTGGTTCAAAATTATTCCATTTAACGCCTAATTTATTTATTTATTACGTGCATAAATTAATTACACAGCAAACATGGTAACGAATGGCTTGACAGATTTGTGTGGCTAACCATAAACATCTTTCTCTGTGATTATAGTGTTCATGAAAATAATACAAAAACACCATTTGTGGTTTTTAAAAATATACCAAATGTTCGGAGGAAAATATTTAAAATACTAAAGGGATATTGAATTATCTGCTCAGACCATTGTTTTGAGCACATCTTTACCTTTAATTTGATACCTTGCAAGTCTGGTTTGGATACATAGTTATACTTAATCATTAATTAAGCTTAATTTAAGACAGATTTGGGTGTTTTTTTCAAAAAGTTCAAATAATTTGTAACTTTTTCTCAGACAGAATTGTTGACAATGATGGAAACTTCATATCCTGTGAATTTGGTGTTAATGGCATGTATAGTTGTTGCTGGAAATTACAACAAAACAAAAAAATTGTTATGTATTTCTTTATAATATGCTAATTATATGCACATAAGGTCAAACTATTTTTTTCTCTATGACATTGAATCACCAAGCTGTATTCTATAATATGATAATGTCTCCTTGTCTTACATATCTTACTTTTTGAATTAGAGCTTAATTTCAATAACACACACTTTTGGAAATTTATGCTCTGTTGCACTGTAGCCCTACTGAAGGTAGCCTATTTTGATTTGATTATAAGAGATGCGTAGGCCTAAATATAGCTTGATGAATAAGAAGAAATCCTGAAAATGTATTTTATGTATCAGAACTTAGTTTAGTTATTCAGTTTTATTTACCAACAATACATACACTAATACACAAAGTACATACATTGGTGGGCTGACCAAAATCAGAGCAGAGCTCGGAAATATATTGGGCCACCCTTAATAAATCATTTAAACGTAACAAATGTGGATATATGTCATCAGAGGCATGAACATTACTGTATACGATGATGTACACAATACGAAATAAAATATTATTATAATATTATTACATAGGCCTACGGTGATTTATAACACAAAGTAATAGGGGGAAATCCAAAAACAAACAAAAATGTGACAAAATATGAATTGAATTCGATGGCGATGTGATTACATGGCAATTCGGTACCACGCGCCATATGAACTTGTGGGACATCCTGTATAACTATTTTTATACCCAAGTAATATTATAATGCAATCATATTCTTTGGTATATACACCATATCTGATATCATCAAAGTCAGAAAGTAGCAAATGAAAGTTATTAAAAGGGGCACAAAATGGTGTTGACATTTTTTTAATTTTAATCAATTTACTTCAGAATTCAAGATTGTTGTTTCTGCTCACAAAAAACAAAGCAAAACTTGATTAAAACAATACCATCGCTATTTATTGAAACTTTTCTTAAAACGCCCTCTATGTAAATATGGTTCGCGCTGCGTTATGTCTCACGCATACCGCAGGGGGACACTGTCTGACGTAAAATGCTGATCTAATCAGATCAGCAATTTTTGAATCGACATTTTGTTGTACAAAGAGGGCTGATTTTTTTTAATCTTTATAGGTGTAAGTTCATACATGTAATATAATTGTAAAAATATACCCATCCAAGTTTTTATCATAATTGAGGGCGCAGCCTCCAACACATCTCTTAGTGCCCCTTTAAAGGAGAAAATCCAGAATGAAAATAAAATAATTCAATATTTTGCAATTCTCAATTATGGATGCGGGCAGGAAACAATAACCTCAGAATCAACTTTAATTAGCCTTAACTGGTAATTATCTGTTAAACTGGTTTAGGACACATATGATAACCCTTACCAAAAAACAAGCAATCGCTAAGCAATCACCTTAGGCATCACTAAAGCATCAATGCCTTGTTCATATCGATTGCTTATAAGCAATCGGTAAGGCATCATACGGCCCGAAATATTTAAATGAGCTAGCAATCGATTGCTTATTAGCAATCAATGTATTATATGATGCCTTATATTAAGGCATCATATCAAGGCATCACTATATTAAGCAATCGATTGCTTATATGATTGCTTTTATGATTGCATATATTAAGCAATCGATTGCTTTTATGATTGCTTATATTAAGCAATCGATGGCTTATATTGTCGCGATTGCTTATAAGAAATCGGTAAGGCATCATACGGCCCGAAATATTTAAATGAGCTAAACAATCTTAAGGACAAGGCATCATATAAGGCATCGATTGCTTAATGCGAGGCATCATATAAGGCATCGATTGCTTAAATTAAGGCATCATATAAGGCAATGATTGCTTAATTTAAGGAATCGATTGCATCGGTCATATATCACGAGCAATATCAATTTATACATTGCTAATAGGAACGTACGTTACATGGCTTTATGGTATTTTTCCTGATATGTTTGCCTTGGTATTGGTAGGTATCTCTTAATTACATCAATCTTGGTTTGTTTGCATACATACCTTTAATTGTAATTGTCACATTAAAGGGGCATTGAGAGATACGTATGGGAGTGCACCCTCAATTATCCTGGAAATCAGCTTTTTGCATCAAAGTAATACTTAGGCATATACTAACTACCATCTGAAACAGTTTACCAACATTCGCCGTTTATCATATAAAATTTCATGATTTTCTTAGTTTCGATATGATCATATCGAAACTCAGGTGAAGAATTCGGAAGTTATGCATCGTTTTACTCACAGACTTTCGCGGCAAATCTCAACCCGGAAGGGCAGTTATTTGCTTATTTTGGCATGAAGGCAATGTCAGAATTGTATGACATTTTGGATTTGGGCTATGTTGATGATTATCTTTACGTTATTTGCTCATTTAGTATATCGATACATCTCTCAATGCCCCTTTAACCATGCAATTTTAAGCAGATTACGGCTCAAAAAGTATACAACGAACAGCGAGCTTAAATTGTTGATATTACATGTATACACATTGTATTAAGCAGTTCAATGATATATATCCTCAATCTACACCACATGCCGAGGCCAAAAAATATTTAAAACATCTGATTTTCTTGCCTCCATGTGTGACATCGACGATGCCTATAAATGAGGTGACCATTGTTTACATCCAATGAACGCAACGGTCTAAGGGTCTGGACTATCGATACACGCTTGAGGGAACATCATATGACTACAACACTGTCCACTATGCCGTAATGGCCTTTATAATGCTTTAGTGCGAGTTTTAAAAGCACAGGTTCTAAACAAAACAGGATACGCATGCAGACCACCAGGCAAAGAACATTTATGGCAAATGAAAATTTAAAATCTTAACTCAAAATTGCCCTTAAAGGTATATTATGTGATCTTTCCAGGGAACGCCCTCAACATCAAAAAAAAAATTGAAAGCAGATTTTCTTGCAGATTTACATTTCTGATCATAAATCATGCATACATTCCAAGTTACAGGGCGATACGATTCTTAATTACTTCAAAATCATGGTTTTAGAGTGAAAATAAACTGTCAGAATCCCGACAGTTTATATTTTTCACTATAAATTCACTCTAAAACCATGATTTTGAGGTAATTAGGAATCGTATCGCTCTGTAACTTGGAATGTATGTATGATTTATGATCGGAAATGTAAATCTGCAAGAAAATCTACTTTCTAAAAAAAATCATGAATAGAGGGTGCTCTCTGGAAAAGATCACATAATAAGTCATGTGCATGATCAAAATATGGATTTTTCCTTAGATTTGGTATGGTGGTGGTTCTGGTCTTATGTTATAACATGTTGAAATGTATTTTAAAAAGTCAAAAAACCTTTGTTGCCATGGCAATACCCATTTGTATTTTGGGCCATGTTGGGCTATTTTGCCTTTTTCTAAGAACAAAATATGCCCTTTTTCCACTGACACAAAAGTTAAAACGATATCCAAAGGATTTAGTGTTGCAAGGTATTATCTTTCTTCTTTACTGACAGGTAATGTCATCTTGTCAACTTTCTTTTGTAACCTATTTTTTGCTCTGGCAACCAACACTGGTAGTTTTCCAATATTAATAAAAATGTGTGTATTTTACCCAAATTTGGCACCCAGATTTCTTTTTTGTTGGTTTTGAATATCATAGACATTACCCTTTTCAATTCTGGAAATAACTGCTAAGGCAATTGTATAGGGAAAAGACAGTGTTGCCAGAACAATTTTTGAAGAAAAAAGGATGAATCTCAACGCCACAGATTAAGCATGTTTTATGAATGAACAGTTTGCGTATAAACTTTTTTTTTACATCATTTTTGGATAGAAATCAGTGTGTTGAGTGTTAGTGTTGCCAAACTCCCTAAAAACCAAAGGTTTTTAAATTTCAGTATTTTTCTTTTTCAGAAAATTGTACCACTTTCATGTCAACACTGTCTTATCCCTAAATAAATGCCCAAGCAGTTCAGTTCTCTCAAGCAGTTCTAATAAATTGATTTTATTACATGCTAAATTTGGGTAAAAGATGTATATTTTTAATATCATAAAACTTCCAATGTTGCCAGAGCCAAAAATAAGATACAAAATCAAGTTGACGAGTTGACATTACCTGTCAGTAGAGAAGAAAGATAATAGGTTCTTGTTGCAACACTCAAGTCCTCTAATATCTTAGAAAGCAACAATTGCTAACAGGATTGCTTAAAAAAACAATGATTGTTAACAGGATGGCTTAAAAGATTATGATTGTTAGCTGATTGCTTGTGGATTGCTTATTAAGCAATCTTCTTTGGTAAGGGAAATATATCTTTAAAAAACCACAGAAAAAAGAAACTCCCCACTTATTATGTAGGGGTGTTTCCCTTTGATTAGCATTTTTGGTGTAGCTATAAATTCATCAAATGTCTATCATTATATCCTATTAAAGATATGACCATTCTATGGATGCAGACTTTCTTTTTTGTGATATAGCTCACTTACCTGTTAGAACATGCACAATCAGACAGCAAGATGCATTTGGAGTCAAACATGATAGTCAAACAATGCAATTGTAAGTTCATTTCATCAGCGTAAAGAACCACTCCAGTAGCCTAAACTATACCAATGAATTTGTAGGTCAATCTGCTAGCAGTGTCTAAGTCAGTAGTGGGTCCAGATAGAATCTTCAATGTCCACTTGAATACCACCGTTCCAAACAGCATCAACTGACTACTGCTAAAGCAAACGGCTCTCTCCTCTACCCAAGTAGAATCGACTACCATGCACTCAGTAACTACTTTCTAGCTCCGATGATGGTTATAGCTTACAGATTGATTTCCATTTATAAGTCTCCAATTTACACATATGAACTGTTTTATAGCGATGTAATATAACTGATGCAAAGCTTTTCAGTGCTATACCAAAGTACATTACGAAATATACAACGATAAAGTCTATTTGTGTATTTTCAAATATGAAGCAGAAAGACAGGCTGTATACATCTGAAATCTCTCGCGTCAGCAGCAAATCTGAACCGTTCTTCAAATCTAAATTGTATTGAAGAAAATCTGGTACAGAAATAGTTTATAAAAGGACCAATGACTGAGCGACAAATGTCTAGGTTTTGGCATCTGTGTGGAAAAGCTCAGGAGAGAAAAAGTATCAGAAAATCTGTCGTGTCATATATCAAATCCACAATTTGTGTAATCCAATTGATCTAATACAGATCTATAATTACAGCGCTTTGAGCAAATGAGCAATTTGGATAAGGTGCTTTATAAAATACAGATTATTATCATTATTATTTATTATTAGGCCAATTCCACCGTTACGGACGTTACAGATACATGCAACTTGCAACTTTTAATTGAATAGCACATCTGTTTGCTGTTAAGATAACACTTTATTTCTTAGTATGCTAGTAGTAAACACTCTAATGTTCAATATAATGAAGCAATTTTGTTTTAGCTTTCTTAGTTAATTAGCAACAAAAATTAGAAACGAGCGTTACGGACGTTACCTTGAAATGAAGTGCCTTTTTGACTATGGTACATATCCTTAAATCTCTGTTCAGTTCCCTGTTTTATTTTTTTCTGTCTACTATATTGAGCAAGCCCTGACTCCATTCTATGTTAACATGAAAAGCAAGTTTGAAATTAATACTCCCGTATCGTCCAACGCTGTTGATTGAGTGTTACGGACGTTACATTTTGAAGCGTTACGGACGTTACAGGTATTAAAATCAATAATAAAACAAGATTTAAGATATTAAAATGGGACATTTTGTCCCTAATTTGTCATAAAATCCATGTGTTTTTCTTGTGTTACTTTGATGTTAGGGACCGTTCATTATTTATGGTGGAGGGAGGGGGGGGGGGACAAATTCGAGACTCGTATGTCAAAATTACCTAACCCCCACCTACAGCTGAAACTGAAAATTACATGGCCCCCTACTAACTAGTAGCTTTTTACACAACCCCCCTCCCCCTCACCCCAAAATCAAAAAAAATCAACTTGTATACTTAAAGGGGGCTGTCTATACCGTTATAATTTTGTTCCTGGATACGTTGGCAAATTCTGTTTGTGCCCTATCTGAACGGCCAATAATTGCATGATGCCCCTTCTTTCCATTGAGTGAAATTAGTAATGGCGAGTGTAGCGAGCCTGAAGTTTTGTCATATTTATACATTTTGGGTGGTTTTGTGAGGCTTTATAACCCTAACAAGTTATAACATCTGGACAGAAACGTATACTCCAGTGAAACGTTCTATTTTTGTGAGCAGAAGCTGAGGTGAAAAGCATGCAATAAATAACATTTTTTTAAATCATAAAATTGGATTTTGTAACATACACAGAGTGAAAATAAACTGTCAGGTCTGCGCGCCAAACTTATTTTTCACTCTAGAAAAATCACTCTAAAACCAGTGGCGGATACAGGGGGGCGGAGTAGGCGGGCGCCCCCCGTAAAATTTTGACAATATACCTTTTTTGTGTACCACTTTACCTTTTTCAGAGGCATAGGTAGGTTCCGTCGGTACATTTGCGACTTGTACATGCGAAATTTGTTGCCGGTTTTGGTACGACCACATCGCCCCCCCCCCTCTTTTCTATGCAAGGCGTCGTTGAAAAAAACTCACGAAGAGCTTACACGTGTCAACGACCCCTTTGGAAAAATGATAATGGATGAGATAATACAAATAAGTAATTATGTTACAAAGATAAATCAATATAATAGGGAGAATATATAAGTAATAGGGATATTATATAAATATTATGAAAGTATAAAGTAATCTTTTTATTTAAAACTTGGTTGGTGTGCATACACAGTAAGACATAGAGACAGACAGACATGACAGACACAAAGACAGACCGACAGACAGGCAGACACACATACATTGCGCAAGACAGCAAAACAAATATGGACAAACTGGTTGCTCAAGAAACCTAAATGATCGAAACCAAAGTGAAACCGAAAGAGAGAGAAGTAGCTGGAAATAATGAAATAATATCAAAGGAAAAAGTAATATAAACTAGGAACAAAAGTAATGTAAAACAACTCAACAAAAAGTTGTGAACGGACTAGTACGCTGAGATAAGATGATCTCTGAGCATGCGCTTGAAGACGTTTGTGGAGGTTGAATTACGTATGGTGGATGGAGTAGCATTCCAAGTAGAGGGTCCAAAATAATGCATTGCCCGTCTGGAGATAAGAGTTGTGTGGTCAATGGGTAGGCGAAAGTTGTTAGTTTGGCGGGTGTTGTGGCTGTGAAGACTACTGATGCGTGAGAAGTAATCATTGAAAACCGGTGGAAGTGCATTTGTTGTGTATTTAAACATGAAAAGTGATGTTTGGAAAGTGTTTTTACCAATTAAAAAAACCTTGGTCAGCCCCCGTTAATTTTAATCCTGGATCCGCCACTGAAAACCATGATTTTGAAGTAATTAGGAATCGTATCGCTCTGTTACACAGAATATATTGATGATTTATGATCAGAAATGTAAATCTGCAAGTAAATCTATTTTCTAAAAAATCATGAATGTTGCCCCCTGGAAAAGATCACAATATGCCTTTTAACATGTTTTAGACACCCTGTGGCTCTAATTTCTCGACCGTTGATGATTAGGCCTATAGATATTTTTCCAACAGATTGTCTGAGATTTGCTGTCCAGAAGTCGTCTCATAGTAAATGTTTTTGAAGTCGATAGGTTTTAAGAAAATATGCGCGAAGCGCAGAAAAAAAGGCATTTACACTCCAAAATAGCCTCTAAAATCACTCCAATCACCACCATCTTTATAGTTTAAAAAAAGTTACACAACCCCCCTGTTTATGAATAAAAAGTTACATAACCCCCCTATTTCAACATATGAAAGTTACATGACCCCCCCTATAGTTTACCCCCCCTCCCCCCCCCCCCCCCGCCCCCTCCACCATAAATAATGAACGGTCCCTTAGTTGGTTAAAGTTGTACAATAATGGAAGGGGTAGTCTGAAAACATCTATTTATGTTTTATGGCATATTTACTACAGAGTATGCTAATTTTTTTCATTCACTCAAAGCTTGTTTGTGTTTTAGGTATATATATTAAAGGTTAATAATATTAACACTACCCACTCTAACACTATTTGATATGGTTAAATACAAAACCCTTTTTAAAGTATATCTCTACCACTGAAAATGGACAAAATGTAATTTTTCTTATGAAAAACACTTGTTTTTCGTCACTTTAGAGGGCAAAAGTTTTCATACACAAAAGATGTAACTGTCACAGAACTGTTTAACATATTTCAAACAATGCTTATCAGAAACTACTCGGGAAGTTTCAAGTTCATAGCATAATATGTGGCAAGACAACACAGTATCAAAGAATGACATAGTGTTACACTCCTGACTTGTCAACTTTGCAAATGTCAACAGTACTTTTTCCTCAATTGGGCTAGTTCTTCCACATCATACTTCATCCTCAGTCCCCGGTGGTGCCTCAGTCCTCTTCCTGGTAGCAACTGTGGTGGTGTTTTTAACTTCCCAATGAAGCTCTTCAAAGCCTTAAGTAAAAGCTGTAACGTCCGTAACGATTTATGTAACGTCCGTAACGATTTATGTAACGTCCGTAACGATTTATGTAATGTCCGTAACGCTCGTTAAGGTATTTCTAATTATAGATTTTTTATTTTTTTTTGCTCAATGATTGAACCCATCACAAACTAACAGTGAATGTGTGATGATATTAAAATCAGCCAATTAGTTTTCGCCCAGAGGAAAAAAAAGATAAAAAAATGTTACGGACGTTACGCGATCCAATGGAAAAAATGAACGTAAAAATGATAACTCGCATTGCGCCTTTCGCAAGTGATATCACTTTTTTGCTTTTTACTTTCATTGGAAGCTTTATTTAGAATAAGTAAATCACAAATAGAATTTAAAAAGCAATACTTTATATTACAAAAATAACACACTTTCTTAACTAGCTTTTTTCAAACCAAATTAAAAAAAGCCTTATCCTTTTTGCGCACCTATTTTCAAACGATGATGTAATGACCAAAACGAACAAATTGAGGAGAGATCATATCAGACTTGATAAATAGAGATATACCCCTTACCAACAATAGAGGAGAAAAACTTGTAAAACCAATTTGAAATTTTGGCTTTTATTCACATTTGGCATGGAATTGGCCATTATTAAATGACTGAACCATAAATATCTAGTTTTATATCTGCATAGAAAAGTATCAAATCTGCATAGCGTTTTCAAATCAACATAATAATTCAAGATATTAAAGAGATAATATTTAAATAGTTTAACTTTTTGTAGCGTACCTATTACCTGGGTGCGGTATATGTATGATGTCATTACTGACCAATGACTAGACACCAAAACAGGGTGTCCCCAAAGTGTTCATACCTTTGGGTAAAAATAATTTTGCAGTATAAAACTAAACATTATTTGGATACAGGAAACCTGATGTTAGTTTAACATCTTGGAACCTCTCAAGCATTTTGTTAGTACCAAATATCATGAACTTAGTCTTGTCAACATTCAGAGTAAATTTATTTTGCTTTGAACCAGTCAGCTACTTTATTTAAGCATGATTCTAATTAAATTTGGAGCTCACACATATTTTTAGCTTTATACATTAATGAAGTATCATCGGCATACATTACAGTCGTACATCCATCTACAGCTTCAAGTAAACAATTAACAAAAATTATGAAGAGTAATGGACCTAATATAGAACCCTGAGGAATGCCTATGTTAATAGGTTTGAAATCAGATAAACTTGAATTTACATTGACCGTCTGTAATCTGTTGCTTAAATATGACTCAAACCATAAGAGTTCATTATTATTAATACCATAATGCTTGGAGGGCCTGCTTGGAAAGCAGTGCAAGTCACTGAAGCATATTACCCTCAATAAAGAAAGCATAAATAATAAATAAATAAGTTTCCTAAGAAGAATTTCATGATTTACAGTGTCAAATTCATGTATATTGTTCAGGTATTTTTAAACCTGAACGATATATTGCTATAAGGATTGTTTTAATTTGATTTTTTACACCGTCACACCTCTCTCTCCCCCCACTCTCTCTCTCCCCCCTCCCCCTTCTCCCCTCTCTCTCTCTCCTCTCCCCCTTCTCCCCCTCTCTCTCTCCCCCTTTAATTCATTATAAGCGCATTATATTTTGTTTTAGGAAAGTGCAGTATTACAGCTAAGGACAAAAATACTTGGTACTTTGGCAACACAGTAAGCTCTAATTGTAATTTTGCATCAAAATAATTCTTTATCCAAATATGTTTTCATCTCCCCGTATGGGTTCCATGTAGGTTTGGGCATCTACCCAGGGCATCTACATAAAAAGACATAGACACTGGATAGAGTCTTCTCCACAAATATTAAAATATAAAATATTAATACATTCCAACTTAAAAGTATAACTATCTCCCGAGCTATCTCTAATAGGTGTGGCATACTTATGATGTCATAAGTTACCAATGATTGAAGTATCTAGATGGTTACAAATCTGAATTAAAACTATTTGTGTTTACTCCATACGATATCACTGGTTCTGGTTCCTATATGACTTGCTCAAGTATTATAGGCCTACTACAGAAATTTATGTGTTATACACCCAAACACAAAGTTTATGACTGGGTGCTTTTGTGTTAGCTTATTTAAAAATCAGTAATTGGTATCAAAAAATTAAGATATACACTAACGAGCAAATCTTCTCCTCGCAATTTGCTACCTTATCAAGTTGAGCTACCAGTGAAAAGTAATAACAATTATTCACTAACGCGCAAACTTAACCGTAAATAAACTCATTTCTATTGCGCTCTTCCTCACTGTCCTAGCTGTATAAATAGAAACAATTATTATGCGATATAAATTATTTCAGGTTGAGCTACCAGCAGAGGCGAAAACAAAATTGAAGTGAAAAGTAATAAAGATTATTTACTAAAGTGCAAGCTTAACTGTAAATAAACTATTTATATTGAGCCAATATATTGACATTATCCGATTTGGACCGGGTTGCATCTTGTTTAGATTGATGAGCCAAGAAAATATGACCCCTCTCTGTGACCCATGGTTAACGGGTCAAATACCAAACATGCTCACAGATTCGAAATAGATATGGTATATTGTTCATCTCTATGAAAGGTTTGAAAACCTCAATTGTTCCCTTATCTCTCACCTACAGTTAGTGTGGTAGGTGACCTTTCTCTGTGAGCTATCGATAATGAATTAACGCCTCGGCTAAGGTAACATTGTGTTCTTCGAACACAGCAACTCTAGTTTGTATTATATTTAAACACTGTTATTTGTTATTTTGATGTATTTATGTATGTATCGAAATGAGGACCTGCTTGAAAAGCAGTGCAAGTCACTGAAGCATATTACCCTCAATAAAGAAAGCATTAATAATAAATAATAGGGGGAAATCCAAAAACAAACAAAAATGTGACAATGAAATATATGAATTGAATTCAATGGCGATGTGATTACATGGCAATTCGGTACCACGCGCCATATGAACTTGTGGGACATCCTGTATAACTATTTTTATACCCAAGTAATACAATGCAATCATATTCTTTGGTATAATTATACACCATATCTGATATCATCAAAGTCATAAAGTAGCAAATGAAAGTTATTAAAAGTTATTTTAAAGGGGCACAAAGTGGTGTTTTTTATTTTAGTCAATTTAATTCAGAATTCAAGATGAACATTAAAAAATTACCATTATTGTTGTTTCTACTCACATAAACAAAGCAAAACTTGATTAAAACAATACCATCGCTATTTATTGAAACTTTTCTTATAACGCCCTCTATGTAAATATGGTTCACGTTATTTATCACGCATACTGCAGGGGGACACTGTCTGACGTAAAATGCTGATCTAATCAGATCAGCATTTTTTGAATCAACGTTTTGTTGTACAAAGAGGACTGATTTTTCTTAATCTTTATAGGTGTAAGTTCATCCATTTAATATAATTGTAAAAATATACCAATCCCAGTTGTTATCATAATTGAGGGCACAGCCTCCAACACATCTCTTAGTGCCCCTTTAAAGGAGAAAATCCTGAATAAAAATAAAATAATTCAATATTTTGCAATTCTCAATTATGGATGCGGGCAGGAAACAGTAAACTCAGAATCAACTTTAATTAGCCTTAAAGGGACATTAAGTGGTGTTGACAATTTTTTTTTTTTTAATTTACTTCAGAATTCAAGATGAACATTAATTAAAATTGCCATTATTGTTGTTTCTACTAACATAAACACAGCGAAACTTGATTAAAACAATACCATCACTATTTATTGAAAAACGCCCTCTATGCAAATATGGTTCGCGTTATATATCACACGTACTGCAGGGGGAAACTGTCGGACATAAAATGCTGATCTGCCGGAGATTAGCATTTTTGAATCAACGTTTTGTTGTACAAAGAGGGCTGATTTTTCTTAATCCTTAAAGGTGTAAGTTCATGTAATACAATTGTAAAAATATACAAATCCCAGTTTTTATCATATATCTTTGTAATTGAGGGCGCTGCCTCCACCATATCTCTTAATACCCCTTTAACTGGTAATTATCTGTTAAACTGGTTTAGAACACATGATAAATATATCTTAAAAACCACAGAAAAAAGAAAGTCCCCACTCATTAGAGGTAACAAAGTTCTTTTTATATATTTATTCAAATCTTTTTATTATCCCCCCAGGCTAAAATGTAGGAGTGTTTCCCTTTGATTTAGCCTTTTTAGTGAACTATCAAAATTCATCAAATGTCTATCATTATATCCTATTAAAGATATAACCATTTTAATGGATGCAGACTTTCTTTTTTTGTGATATAGCTCACTTACCTGTAAGAACGTGCACAATCAGACAGCAAGATGCATTGGAGTCAAACATAATAGTCAAACAAATAACACTATGATTGTAAGTTTATTTCATCAGCGTAAAGAACCACTCCAGTAGCCTAAACTACCAATGAATTTTTAGGTCAATCTGCTAGCAGTGGCTAAGTCAGTAGTGGGTCCAGATAGAATCTTCAATGTCCACTTGAATACAACCGGCGGTTAAACAGCGTCAACTGACTATTACTGAGGTAAAAATTATAGACTGATGCTGTTTAATTAAGCAGCGCGTTCTAGTAGCATTAACTACCACTGACGTTTAGTTCTGTAGAGTGTTCAGGTAGAATCTTCAATGTCCACTTGAATACAACCGGTGATTAAACAGCGTCAACTGACTATTACTGAGGTAAAAATTATAGACTGATGCTGTTTAATTAAGCAGCGCGTTCTAGTAGCATTAACTACCACTGACGTTTAGTTCTGTAGAGTGTTCAGGTAGAATCTTCAATGTACACTTGAATACAACCGGTGGTTAAACAGCGTCAACTGACTATTACTGAGGTAATAATTATAGACTGATGCTGCTTAATTGAGCAGCGTTCTAGTAGCATTAACTACCACTGACGTTTAGTTCTGTAGAGTGTTCAGGTAGAATCTTCAATGTCCACTTGAATACAACCGGTGATTAAACAGCGTCAACTGACTATTACTGAGGTAATAATTATAGACTGATGCTGCTTAATTGAGCAGCGTTCTAGTAGCATTAACTACCACTGACGTTTAGTTCTGTAGAGTGTTCAGGTAGAATCTTCAATGTCCACTTGAATACAACCGGTGGTTAAACAGCGTCAACTGACTATTACTGAGGTAATAATTATAGACTGATGCTGCTTAATTGAGCAGCGTTCTAGTAGCATTAACTACCACTGACGTTTAGTTCTGTAGAGTGTTCGGGTAGAATCTTCAATGCCCACTTGAATACAACCGGGGTTAATTGGCCTCAACTGATTATTACTGAAGTAAAAAGCATAGACTGGTTATGGTTTTAATGAGTAGCATTATAACTACTTACATTTTGTTCTTGTAGTAGGTTCAGATAGAACCTTTAAATGTCCACTTGAATACCACTAGGGTTAAACAGCATCAACTGGCTATTACTTATAACTATACTACTGACATTTAGTTCTATCTTGTAGTAGTGTGTTCAGTGTTCAAATAGAATCTTCAATGTACACTTGAATACCACCGCTGCAAACAGCATCAACTGACCACTGCTAAAGCAAACAGCTCTCTCCTCTACCCAAGTAGAATCGACTACCATGCACTCAGTAACTACTTTCTAGCTCCGATGATGGTTATTGCTTACAGATTGATTTCCATTTATAAGTCTCAATTTACACATATGAACTGTTTTATAGCGATGTAATATAACTGATGCAAAGCTTTTCAGTGATATACCAAAGTGCATTACGAAATATACAACGATAAAGTCTATTTGTGTATTTTCAAATATGAAGCAGAAAGACAGGCTGTATACATCTGAAATCTCTCGCGTCAGAAGCAAATCTGAACCGTTCTTCAAATCTAAATTGTATTGAAAAAAATCTGGTACAGAAATAGTGTAACTACCTGGGTGTGGTATGGCATAAAAGGACCAATGACTGAGCGACAAATGTCTAGGTTTTGGCATCTGTGTGGAAAAGCTCAGGAGAGAAAAAGTATCAGAAAATCTGTCGTGTCATATATCAAATCCACAATTTGTGTAATCCAATTGATCTATAATACAGATCTATAATTACAGCGCTTTGAGCAAATGAGCAATTTGGATAAGGCGCTTTATAAAATACAGATTATTATTATTATTATTTATTATTATTAAATAACTGAACGATAAATATCTAGTTTAATATCTGCATAGAAAAGTATCAAATCTGCATAGTGTTTTTAAATCAACGTAATAATTCAAGATATTAAAGAGATAATATTGAAATTTTTTTGTAGCGTACCTATTATTACCTGGGTGCTGTGTAATATATATGATGTCATTACTGACCAATGACTAGACACCAAAACAGGGTGTCCCCAAAGTGTTGATACCTTTTTTAAGCTTTATTTATATCTTGGGGAAAAAATAATTTTGCAGTATAAAACTAAAAACATATTTGGATACAGGAAACCTGTAGAATTATTTTGATACCAATATTATGCTCATTTCAGAGGCCTCTTAGTATATAACACAAGGTAACAGATTAGGTCACTTATTGTTCAACTTGTAAGATGCCATGTGTGTAGTTGTAAACACATGATATACATAAGCCTGTAGGAAACACATTGCTCAAAGCTTTGCTTTGGGGTCTATTTCAATTTATGTATATTGTTCAGGTATTTTTTAAATACCTTATAAGGTCATGTTTTTTATACTGGGTACCCAAAAAAGGTGGATCTGTTACATTTGCACTACATATTATTACTTTGCATGCATATATTTTGGCTATTCTTTATCACACATACTCAAATTTGGTCTTATTTTGATGAGAAAGTATTTGGCCTTTATTTTAAAAAGAAAAATATAAACTACCATGGTTCTGTTAATTACAATAGTTCGTTAAACCTAATTAGTCAGGGGTGGAAGAGTATGTGGAGGAGGAGTATGTGGAGGAGGAGGAGTGCATAGTTGAACAAGTATGGTGCAATACACATTGGGCAAACATAAAATGCACTGTTTTCACTCTTGGTACAATTCTATATTGAAAACATAAAATTATTGAAGCATATTTGAATTAAAAATATAATTAGTTAATTAAGGAATCATTAATTAGTTAATTAAGGAATCATTAATTAGCATTAGGAAGCTCAAAAAATTGTTAAGAAACGTAAGTTGGTCGCCGTTTGCGAATGTATGCAAACATTTGCCTGCACCAAACTGTCCATTTTAAAAGTATAGAAAGGTTGAGGTACCCTTTTGAATAAATAAATTTAACTATTTAATTAAATATTAAAAGAAGATATGTAATTAACCTCATGTATTCTGTATTGTCTGGATGTTAATTAGCACATTTTGTTAAATGCGTTTGTGTGGTGTTATTACTTGTTTTTAACTGTGTTACCAAATAAGTAAAAAACTGCTGGTTTTCATCAAGCTTGTAAACTCAGGAGAATTATTTAATTCTTAGGAATGCAACTGACCTGACCTAGTATAGGATGACCAGCATAAGCTGCTTGATTAGTTCGCCAATCAACATTGGATCACCCTATATGTTGAAAAAACGATAACATTTTATAATTCAATCTTAAATCAGACTCTTGAAATTTGAATACTGGGTTCAAACATTATGGAAACTAACCTAATTTGTTCATTTGAATGTGCTTTGCACATCATGAAGGTGCAAGAAGGATGAACGCAGTTAATTGTATGCCACTAAACATGTGCCATTGGGAAAATTTGAGTCACCCTGTAGTTAAAGGGCCCCTTTTTATTGAACATTATTTGAATATCATACCACTTTAAGCATTTGCCACTTCAAATTGGAATGTAAAATCATGTTTCAGATGCAAATTTAAATTCATTCAATTTAATGATTTATGGATAATCACGTATACCTAAATTAATGTTTTAAACACCCTATATGTTTAAAATTAACACCTTTACATAAGAAAAGGGTGACTTTTAAAATCAATCAATATTCATGTACATGTAATTGATGCATTTTTATTTGAAATCTACTTGAATTTTGTTAAAATAGCATTTTTCCGGAACTAAATAAACACATTTTTAGACACCCTGTATATAGAATTTCAGATTCATAATGAAATTTAATTTGCATATGTCTGGATGGGTATTTTATTAAACTACTTTAAATCTGTACTGAACTTTTCTCTCATCACTTCATATACATAGTGGAAGTAAGTATTGAAACCCTTCTTTTTTAGAACATTTTGCTTGTTACACCCTGTACAATTTCGGGCCACCCTGTATAATCAACTTGATTGTATGCTATTTGCATCCGTTACAGTATATGCTTTCAGAATCTGTATACTTTTACCAACTTAAAATGTAAACTTTTTCAGATATAATGCATTAACTGAAAAAGGAACCTAATTTATGGAAAAAGGGACATGTAACACAAATTGTACCCAGTATAAAAAACATGACCATAAGGATTGTATTAATTTGATTTATTTTAATTGCATCGGAAGAACCTTTCCTATCACCCTCCCCCCTCCTCCTTCTCTTTCTCTCTCGCTCTTCCTCTCTGCCCCTTTAATTCATTATAAGCGCATTATACTTTGTTTTAGGAAAGTGCAGTATTACAGCTAAGAAAAAATGATTCTGTACTTTGGCAACACAGTAAGCTCTAATTGTAAATTTTGCATCAAAATAATTCACAATAAGTTTTCTTTATCCAAATATGTTTTCAGTTCTGTATGGGTTCCGTGTACGTTTGGGCATATACATAAAAAGACATAGACACTGGATACAGAGTCTTATCAACAAATATTAAAAGATTAATACACTCCCACTTAAAAGTATAGCTATCTCTCGAACTATCTGTAATTGGTGTACCATACTTATGATGTCATAAGTAACCAATGATTGATTGCTAAATATCTAGGGGATTAGAAATCTGAATTAAAAACTATTTGTGTTTACTACATACAATATCCCTGGTTCTTATATTACTTTTTTTCTCTTTCCAGCCCGTTTATAGGGACTTTTTTATTTTATAACATACAACAATAAATTAACAAAATACAAAAATAACACTACAAAAAATACATCAAATACAGACAAGGCATCAACATTCAGACGCCACAAGTGCCAGACAAAGTTTTACTATATAGGCACATAATGCTATTTTTTTTTAAAGAAAACATTATGAAAACAATATTATGAAAACAATATTATGAAAACAATATTATGAAAACAATATTATGAAAACAATGTCGAAATCCCCCATCCTTTGTTATGGGATGCCATTTTATCATTCCGTTCTGCAATCACTTTCTCGGATTTTTCGGTCATTTTCACCAATGCTTTAAAGACATAAATACTAAGTTTCTTTTCTTCAACTCTGCATCTATAAATATAACGTTTTGCCAAAAGAATAATAATATTTTTGAAAAAGTCGAAATCTTCATTAAATAAGCCAAGACATATATTCTGATAGTTCACATTGAAAAAGATATTTAGCCCAGTATTCATCCATGCACTAAGATTGTTCCAAAAATCTTTTGTTACATTACACTCCCGCATGAGATGTTTTACCGTTTCTCTGTTCACTTTGCAGAAACTACATGTATCAGTTTCTATTAAACCAATTCTAAACAAGAAATAGTTTGTTGGTAGAATATTATGAATATAACGTAACTGGAAATATCTTGTATATGAGTCCATACTTATATTACTTGCTCAAGTATATACTCCAGCATTATGTATTATACACCCTAACACAAAAGTTTATGACTGGGTGATTTTGTGTTAGCTTATTTAAAAATCAGTAATTGGTATCAACAGATTAAGATATATACATTAACGAGCAAATCTTCTCTCTGCAATTTGACACCTTGTTCATAACAATTGAGTGGATACTTCTCAAATAGTGATGCTTTAAGTAACTAGAACTACTGAGCAAAATGTTATACCAAATCCTTTTTCTATGCGATGTCATTGATTTGTATTGATGTATCTTGTTAATTAATAACATTTGTGTCAATCATACGGAACATTTCGATGTCCTATCCTGTAGTAGTAGGATATATCACCCTACTCATTATATAACCTCCCATTGTAGTACGATATCTGACACCCTACTTGATATATAACCTCCAATAGTAGTACGATATCACCTTACTTGTTATTTAACCTCCCGTAGTAGTACGATATCACCCTACTTGTTATAAAACCTTCCGTAGTAGTATGATATCACCTTACTCGTCATATAACCTCCTGTAGTAGTATGACATCCCCTACTTGTTATAAAACCTCCCATTGTAGTACGATATCTGAGACCCTACTTGTTATATAACCTTCAGTAGTAGTTTGATATCACCTTGTTATATAACCTCCCGTAGTAATAAGAAATCACACTACGTGTTATATAACCTCACGTAGTAGAAATGTATCGCCCTACTTGATATATAACCTCCCATAGTAGTACGATATCACCCTACTTGTTATATCACCTCCCATAGTGGTACGATATCACCCTACTTGTTATATAACCTCCCGTAGTAGTACGATATCACCCTACTTGTTATATATCCTCCCATAGTAGTTCGATATCACCCTACTTGTTATATAACCTCCGTAGTAGTACGATATCACCCTAATTGTTATAAAACCTCCCGTAGTAGTACGATACCACCCTATTTGTTATATAACCTCCCATAGTAGTACGATACCACCCTACTTGTTATATAACCTCCCATAGTAGTACGATACCACCCTACTTGTTATATAACCTCTCGTAGTAGTATGTTATTACCCTACTCGTTATATAACCTCCCATAATAGTACGATATCACCTTACTTGTTATATAACCTCCCATAGTAGTACGATATCACCCTACTTGTTATATAACCTCCCGTAGTAGTACGATATCACCCTACTTGTTATATAACCTCCCGTAGTAGTACGATACCACCCTACTTGTTATATAACCTCCCGTAGTAGTACGATATCACCCTACTTGTTATTTAACCTCCCGTAGTAGTACGATATCACCCTACTTGTTATATAACCTCCCATAGTAGTATGTTATCACCCTACTTGTTATATCACCTCCCATAGTAGTACGATATCACTCTACTCGTTATATAACCTCCCATAGTAGTATGATATCACCCTACTTGTTATATTACCTCCCATAGTAGTATGATATCACCTTACTTGTTATATAACCTCCCGTAGTAGTATGATATCACCCTAATTGTTATATAACCTCCCGTAGTAGTACGATATCACCCTACTTGTTATATAACCTCCCATAGTAGTATGTTATTACCCTACTCATTATATAACCTCCCGTAGTAGTACGATACCACCCTACTTGTTATATAACCTCCCGTAGTAGTACGATATCACCCTACTTGTTATATAACCTCCCATAGTAGTACGATATCACCCTACTTGTTATATAACCTCCCATAGTAGTACGATACCACCCTACTTGTTATATAACCTCCGTAGTAGTACGATATCACCCTACTTGTTATATAACCTCCCGTAGTAGTACGATATCACACTACGTGTTATATAACCTCCCGTAGTAGTACGATATCACCCTACTTGTTATACAACCTCCCGTAGTAGTACGATACCACCCTACTCGTTATATAACCTCCCATAGTAGTACGATATCACCCTACTTGTTATATAACCTCCCGTAGTAGTACGATATCACCCTACTTATTATATAACCTCCCATAGTAGTACGATATCACCCTACTTGTTATATAACCTCCCATAGTAGTACGATACCACCCTACGTGTTATATAACCTCCCATAGTAGTACGATACCACCCTACTTGTTATATAACCTCCCGTAGTAGTACGATATCACCCTACTTGTTATATAACCTCCCATAGTAGTACGATACCACCCTACTTGTTATATAACCTCCCGTAGTAGTACGATATCACCCTACTTGTTATATAACCTCCGTAGTAGTACGATATCACCCTACTTGTTATATAACCTCCCATAGTAGTACGATATCACCCTACTTGTTATATAACCTCCCGTAGTAGTACGTTATTACCCTACTTGTTATATAACCTCCCATAGTAGTACGATACCACCCTACTTGTTATATAACCTCCCATAGTAGTACGATATCACCCTACTTGTTATATCACCTCCCATAGTAGTACGATATCACCCTACTTGTTATATCACCTCCCATAGTAGTACGATACCACCCTACTTGTTATATAACCTCCGTAGTAGTACGATATCACCCTACTTGTTATATAACCTCCCATAGTAGTACGATATCACCCTACTTGATATATAACCTCCCGTAGTAGTACGATATCACCCTACTTGTTATTTAACCTCCCGTAGTAGTACGATATCACCCTACTTGTTATATAACCTCCCGTAGTAGTACGTTATTACCCTACTTGTTATATAACCTCCCATAGTAGTACGATACCACCCTACTTGTTATATAACCTCCCATAGTAGTACGATATCACCCTACTTGTTATATCATCTCCCATTGTAGTACGATATCACCCTACTTGTTATATCACCTCCCATAGTAGTACGATACCACCCTACGTGTTATATGTGTTATATAACCTCCCATAGTAGTACGATACCACCCTACTTGTTATATCAACTCCCATAGTAGTACGATACCACCCTACGTGTTATATAACCTCCCATAGTAGTACGATATTACCCTACTCGTTATATAACCTCCCGTAGTAGTACGATATCACCCTACTCGTTATATAACCTCTCGTAGTAGTATGATATCACCCTACTTGTTATATAACCTCCCGTAGTAGTACGATATCACCCTAATTGTTATATAACCTCCCATAGTAGTACGATATCACCCTACTTGTTATATAACCTCCCATAGTAGTACGATATCACCCTACTTGTTATATAACCTCCCATAGTAGTACGATATCACCCTACTTGTTATATAACCTCCCATAGTAGTATGATATCACCCTACTTGTTATATAACCTCTCGTAGTAGTATGATATCACCCTACTTGTTATATAACCTCCCATAGTAGTATGATATCACCCTACTCGTTATATAACCTCCCGTAATAGTATGATATCACCCTACTTGTTATATAACCTCCCGTAGTAGTATGTTATTACCTACTCGTTATAATAATAACACACACTTAGATAGCGCATAAAGCAGCGGCACCAATGCGCTTCACAAACAAATGATACAGATCTTAAAAATACTACACATACATTTAAAACACATGATTAAAAATATTATAAATATATACAATGCAAAGAACACCTCAAAAAGTACAAACAAAATTTTTAAAACAGCCATAGGAGAATAATACAATCAGCTGCTATTGATATAAACATTGAGATTTAAAAGTCAATAAAGGTTATATAACCTCCCGTAGTAGTACGATATCACCCTATTAATTGTAGTAGCCCACCATAAAATTCTGATTTTTTTTGGTTTAATGACTTAACATGGATACTCTCCAAATTCATTAATTTAATCTGTTTTTTCATTTCATCCATACCAATAATTTTACAAAAAATATTAGCTCATCCTTTTTCTCTACTCTACATAGTTTATATCGTACCATAGAATTTTGTTTCACACAGAAATTCTCTAAAAATACCAAATAAAAACTTTAGAGAAAATCCTACAGGGTGGTGTGTAGGACCAGTCTCCAGAGGGGTCTACCCGCTAGTCATAAGGACCGATAGTCATAAGGTAGGGTTA
Organism: Ophiura sarsii; assembly: GCA_035610835.1. Classification (NCBI taxonomy): domain Eukaryota; kingdom Metazoa; phylum Echinodermata; class Ophiuroidea; order Amphilepidida; family Ophiuridae; genus Ophiura; species Ophiura sarsii. The sequence continues at coordinate 10,354,544 of CM069448.1, read as the reverse complement.
GGTTTAGGGGTTAGAGTTAGGGTTATGGTTAGGGTTAGGAGGGCAGATTATGAATAATGAGCATTATGACTAGCGACCCTTATGACTATCGAGTTTGACCCGTTCCAGATACACATATCATTATGTAGTCAAGGTTATTATACCAAATTAAAAAGTGTGACTGTAACGCTTTTCTCAAAATTTGACAAATAAAACTCTTTATTTTTTTAACATCAAAGTTATGGCCCAATTATCCCCATCCTACGGTATCAATACACTTATTGTATGATACTTTTCTTGTTTAATGATGTGTATCACATTAGGCCATATCTTGTTACAGTACATGCTATATGTTGGCATGTTGGATTGTGTTAGAGCCTCTCTTTCCAGGATAAAGTACATATCACAGGTTTGCATTAATCATAGGGCAGAAAAAGAGCCTTGTTTGAACCATATAATGCACTTGATTTTATCCAAGATTTGATACATTGCTTTGAACTTACAGTACACTATTTTCTTTCCCCTTGCTAAAAACCTTAAAAAGGAGAAATGGATAAAGATCATTGACGGAATCTATTACCTTGAATCTGAGCCAATAGGATTTAGTCATCGTCTAGCAGTAATGGAAATACAGGCCTACAAGAGTGTCAACCCGGGGTAGACGGATCATGTGTATCACAGCTCTATTCATAATGTTGTGTGTTCTGATCATAATAGTAGTATTGCTTTATTCGTAATGTTTAAAAGGGATTAAAATCAAGTTCTGAACAGTTCACCCCTTGCTAGTCTAATGGTTGAGAGACCCAAGGACCACTTTTTCAACTGATTTATTTCCTTTTGTAAAAGTTAGGGTTAGAAATATATTCTAATCCACAAAGTGTGTAGTTCCTATAGCCAACCCCGGTTAGACAGTCATGTGGGTATTTCCATTGCTGTATATATAAGTCTGCAACTCATTCGCAAGATATTTTGACACTTTATTTGAGTTGTAGGACCTTTTACCTTTAAAAATCAGACAGGTACTTTCTCAAACAGGCTGCAAATTCAAAAAAACAAGAAAGCTGCTGGCGGGCATTTTGAAAATATCAATTTAGAGCAACTCACCATAGAAGTAGGAGTAATCAGAGTTACACATCATTTTATGGGTTTTTGGGTGTGGCAAATCCATTTCTGACATCATTATAATGATTGGAGGTCAGTATTTCATGTTAAGGTCAAATTTGAGATTGAAAATCCAAGATGGCCACCGGTTACCATAAAGAAAATCTAAATTTGAGACACTTAACCATAGATAGAAGTATGTGTAATGTGTACCTCATTTTATGTGTGAGGAATCCATTGCTGACATCATTTGCACAATAAGGAGGTCAATGGCATCTGTTAAGGTCACATTCAAGGACATTAGTCAGCCAAAAGGGCAGATTTACACACAGCAAGAAGTATGTGTTACTAGCTAGGTACTTCTAACTGAGTTGTAGTAAAGATAATTTGGTAATACAAGGTCAAGTTTGATGCTATCAACTATCTCAGGTATGGATCATACTAAGAGAGGATTCTGGTTCTGGAGGTCACCTACCCTTACCCTACACTGTACTGCTGGGTCTGTATGGGACATTATGTTGTGAAAGACTGAGCTGGTACAGTATTTGCTGCTGGGCAGGGGACTTAAAGTCACAGAACAGGTTATCACCGGGTCCAGGTGGACATGTGATTGTTGAAAGTGCTGGAGATGCTGCTGTTATGGCTGAGTTTGGCCTTCTGTTTCATGAGATCCTTGCGATTATCAATATTCTCCAGTTACTCACCAATGGTGGTATCATGGATCACCTGCAAATACCAATACAAGATGAGCTCGGTGGACGCAAGGGTCTCATTTGGACCGAAATGTGGCACGGCTGTTGAATTTGTGAAGGTGACAGACAACCCCTTCATTGTAAATGGACTCTACGCGAAACTCTACAAATTTGTTTGTAGACTTTCTCTTTTTGTAGGGAAGGCATTTCGCCTTCGATAACAATTCTATTTTTGTGGATAAGCAGTTTGCATTCAGCTTTTACATTATAATACTTTTTTTTAACACTACCATAGTAGAAACAAATCACATTTAGTTGAACTGTATTTAACTTCTATTGGTATGAGGCGATTTGACTCTTGTAAGCAAGAAAATGAAGCTGATATGGTACTTCACAATGTGAAAATTTGGAGAATCATGATTTTCAAAATTTCAAGAAAAAAAGGGGTGGGGGGAAGTTATGCGCTGAAATGCGGTCTTCTGAGACAAACTTGTTTTTTATTTGGCCTAGTAGTTGACACGTCTGATGAAACAGAGATTTATATAGAATATGACATAACCTGTAAAATGAGACCAAAATCATGTATGTACCATACAGAGATCAGGAGTTATTGTAAATTTAACGTAAAATTGGGAAGATTTTCCATTTCCCTCATAGAGTTTGTACACTATGCCATTGCTGCCTCCCTTGACTTTTGAAATATAATTAACCAGCCAATACTATAGATAGATTGATCACCCATTGCATCCGGTATTTAATTTTAACACAGCCAATTGTGCCTGAATTATTTCAAGTTGAGCTAACGTGAAGTGAAAAGTAATAACAATTATTCACTAAAGCGCTTAAAGCTTAACCGTAAATAAACTATTTTATATTGCGCTCTTCCTCACTGTCCTAGCTGTAATAGAAACAATTATTATGCGATGACAATTATTTCAGGTTGACTACCATCAGAGGAAAATACAAAAGTGAAAAGTAATAAAGATTATTCACTATATTGCGCAAGCTTAACCGTAAGTGAACTATCTATATTGTCCGCGAAACGAACCAATATATTGTAATCCTCCTGTTTCTTCTTTCTTTATTTCTTCCAAACGCTCCTTTAAAATGCTTCTTCTCCTATACAGATTACATGCCCCGTGTTCTCTCTTCGTATTCAGAGGGGTAACACATGATCGTTCCAGGATCTTGAAAATACCCCCCTATTTGACGGCGTTTCGCAGACAATTTTGCTAATTTGACCCCCTTTTCGCACAAAAACGAGGACATTTTGAATGAAAATAAGCCCCCTTTTTTCACCATTTCTAGGACACTTTTATAAAGTCCCATTCAATTATAATTTGGAGGATTGGTTGTGCATAATGGGATAAATTGATAATCAAAATTTCTGCAAAAACGCAAAACAATTGAGATATGCCAGTATATAATGCACCCAACGAATTGCCACACACAAAAATTGCTTTAATAATTGGTGTCTGTCCATCCACTAAACATGCATATTTAAAAGTTAATGTCTCTCTTCTCTTTAACCAGTGCCTGAGCTTGTCACTGAGTGACACTAACAGTCCATTGGCACCAATTCTCCTTTCGGAGCCAAACAGCCAGGGTTGGTGTGCGGAAGTACGCTGATTTCTGCTATGATGGTTGTTAATCTTGATCGCTTAACACCTGCAGAATGTAATAGCTAGGGTGTTGAATTGTGGTATGTTAGTAATGTTTTCTGGGATTGAATTCCAGTCACATATTGTGCGAGGAAAATATGCATAAATGTATTTGAGGCAGTCATTGTTTGTTGAAATCTAGTTATAGGCGTTGTTGTGGAACTGCCGTGTTTGACGTTGGGCGCGGGCTGTTGCAGCGAGTCACTGGTTATCCCTGAAGGGCTAAGAATGGCTCATTCATTTTTGTAGCTTTAGATCCAATATATGCCTTTAATTATAACTTTAATTAATCAATTATTAAAATTGCAAGGAAAAATACAAGGATATGGGCAAAATGCCCTATTGTGCCAAAAAATCAACAAATTGCATAAGGCCAACTAAAAATAAAGTAGTTTCTCGTACCCTCACGAATCATTTTTCAGGATTTCTTTAATGTTCTTTTTTTCTTCTTTATTTCATCCATAACATTTGTTTAAAAATTATATTGGTAATAGATTTCTTTCAGTCCGATATATTAAGCATTTTAAAGCAGGTTTTGTGTGAATCACCCGCCAGAAACATAATAAAAAGATTTTTAAAAAGCCTTGTCCTCTTCAGGTTACACAACCAATCACGCAATACCATACTGGTAATTTCTCATTGTTTTTGTTGTTAAGGGCATCATCCCTTTCTCTCCCAAAAGTTAGGAAAACAAGCTAGTTTTTATTTAAATTTGGCCTACAAAAGTAACAGCGGAAATGTCCATTCTAAACCTTGTTTAGTTTGAATTTAGTTTTGAATGAAAAATGATGGTTTGAGTTTGACAATTAATAACGAATGTGTAAACATGGAAAAACCCAACATTGCAGGCATTTGGGTTCATTTTTAATACATGGCATATTTTGTGCAAAAATATTTTTTCGAAAGTCAGGCAGACATATTCCCTATGTCTATATCCCGTCAGTCTTCCTATCGGAAGCAGAGATGTCACCGGTTTGTCCCAGCTATTGGGGGCCCTACTGTAACATGGGCCAGGGGCACAAAAATATGATGCCCCACCCTAGACTGGCAGGACTGGGTCTCTGCCATCTTAAAAAATACTGCAAGTCATGACTGTGAGTCACGACTTGCGAATCCACTTAAAATGGAGTCAAAGGTCACATATGGGTCATTAGAGGTCAATCTGGGTGTACCCCATGAGTCATCTCAATTCACCTTACCCAAATATTATTGTCACCTTGAGATTGAAGTCTGACTTGTCATATGAGAGAGAGAGGGCCCTAAAGTTTTGAAAAAAATGGGTTGAAGGTCAGGTAGGGGTCGTTACAGGTAAATCCGGGTATACCCCATATACACACACATGACAATGACATGATCACAATATATCCCCCTCTGGCTTTTTGTGCTAGCTATCACGATAGCTAGCTCTTATAGCCTGAATTCAAAATCAATATTCCAAGTACGCGATGACTTCGAGTCACTTGGTTCAGGAAACCGTGACCAAATCGGTATAATTATCGAACGGGTCCAGCCAAATGACACTCTCATACGGGTATATTGGTTGATCGAGAAGTGTGACGCTTGGATGCTATGTGTATTGCATCAGGGTCACTTACAAGCGCCGCCTAATCCATCTATGTCCATGGCTTTGATTGGACGAGAGATGTGTTCAGTTGTTTAGCGCCCGGGTGAAATTTTGAGATGATGTCCGCAGTTGTTTGCCTAGCCTGTGTAAAGTATATTTACTCCGATAGGTAAACAAAGCGATAAATATCCACTAGCTTGTGGCAATGTAAAGAAATGGAGGGGGGAAGCAAACTGAGAATTTTAGGCCGCAAATATAGAATAGATTAACGCTGTCCATGCGAGCGGTTATGCACACGCAAAATGTTTCACAAACGTATTTAATTTATTGGCTTTCATCATCATATATTTCGAATCACCATGAGAAATTAATTAACATAAGTACAAGCATGTCTAGTATTAGGTCAGTTATTCTTGAGATAAGACTTTGAAAGTTTAGAAAAGGTTTTTGCAAAATCTTTATTATATGGCAAAACCAGGGAGGTGTAATAGGTAATATCACTCTGGTAAAACTAGCCGCATAGAAAGTGTCCCTTATGTGGTCACGTTTTTTAACCTGGGGTACATTTGTGTTACATGGGTATATTTCATGAAATTTCCTCCTTTTGCAGTTTCAGTAGAATATATCAAAATGTTTACATCTAAAGGGTATGAAACCATATATATTTAGAATGCTTATAACCTAAGGATTGTAAATATGCGAACTAGAAATCAAATATACAGGGTGACCTAACATTATACAGGGTGTAACAATTGAAGTTTTATACAAAATGATGATTTACTTTTTTTCTTCCACTGTCTATATGCAGGAGTTATATGAAGGCTAGGGATGTTTTTATTGTGTTTGAGTAAATTACCCACCCAGCCATATGCAACATTAATTGGCCAGCTTATAAGGAAATATATATACAGGGTGGTCAAAATATGCCATTTCAAATACTGAAAAACCCCACTAAATTAGACAAGTGATCAAATATATTGCAATGAGCCTAAAAGAGATACAGTTGTGAGCAGGTTTGAGTGTTAGCATTAAGGTAAATCATCACCATGACATTATAAAGTACTGTTTCGCGTGATAATTTAATATACAGGGTGGTTCATCCACAGATTTCAAAATTAATTAATTAGCTTAATTAATACTTTAAGTAAATGGTGTAAAGCATGCTTATATCATTTAGAACCAAGATGACATCAAGACTAAGTATAAGAAAGCTATAAATTACAGGACAGCACTCCATTTTCACCCATATATTACACAGCAATTCCTTCCTCCTCCTCAACCACCCCCGACTAATCATACTTAACGAGCTATATTAATCAAATCGAAAGTGATAACAAGAAATCCTCTTCAGATTATTAAAGGGTATTAAATTATCTTTAAAATAAGCCCAAACATAAGTCAATCTGATAGAGGGTTACAAAAATACCAAAGCCTAAAGACAAAAATTCCATTTGCACCTAATATTACACAGCTATCCATACTCCTCCTCCACTCCCTCCTCCTCCGCTCCCTCAACCACCCTGACTAATTATACTTAACGAGCTGTAATAATTAAAGTAAAAGTGATAGATTTTTTCTCTCTTCAGATTATTAAAAGGTATTAAATTGTCTTTAAGATAAGCTCAAACACAAGTCAATTTGATAGAGAGTTACACAAATACAATAGCCTAAAGACAAAAAAATCTCTAAAATGTAACAAAACCACCTTTTTGTGGTGCCGAGGTTAAAAAACGTGACCATGTCTGTTATTTTGTTATTCAACGAAAGCCGTTTAAAAACTATTGTACTTTTTAATTCACTATTGAGCAAATATACCTCTGACAATCTGTGTTGATTTTTACAACACCTATACCAATAAAGCCTATGGAGAGGGTGGTTCTAAAATGTTTACTCTCGTGTTTGCCAAAGATGGAGATATCGTTTATAACTGCACAAACAAATCATACTGGGTAGTTAATTTCCATTCTTTGGTAGGCTTAATGAAATAAATACAAAATTGGCGGTCGTTTTATGAGTTTTGAAGTCAATTGTTTGCGACATATGGGCGTAGCCAGGAGGCTTGTCATCCCGGGGGCACGAGAGTGGCGTGGGGTCCAGGGCCCACATTACATAAGGGCCCCTGCCCGGTAGGTCCTGGGACAGAGCCTCTGCTGCAGGTGATTAGGATTGGTATTGATTCCCCACGACGAGAAACGCCATGAAATTGGAGATAAGTATATATATAAAACCCTTTAACTCCCCTGAATTGTTAATTGCACCCCCCCCCCCCCCCCCCCCCCCCGAATGACCCTTGGTGGGTTACCTGTAGCTACGCCGCCAATGAATGCACACAACAAGATCAAATGATTGTTTCATTTCTTCCAAATTTCTTTTTAATTCACGAATTGGGCAGAGCTCCAAACTGAGTAATAGCCCAAACCCTAATTGGAGGTGATTCTTGTAAATAATTAATTTTCAGAGTGTTTGTAACATTAATGTGAAAGTTTCAGATTAAAAATTCAAACCAAAAAATAAAAAAATAAAAAAATAAAATAAAAGTACATCGTTAGTACATTATAAGTACATCTTTAAAGGATGATATCTCAGTTTGGAGTTTTCATAAAGACTATAACTGAAAAATTATATAACTCCGCTTAAAAAAAGAGTACAGCCCAAACCCTAATTGGAGGTGATTCTTGTAAATAATTAATTTTCAGAGTGTTTATAACATTAATGTGAAAGTTTCAGATTAAAAATTCAAACTAACAAATACAAAAATACAAAAATACAAATAAAAGTACATCGTTAGTACATTATAAGTACATCTTTAAAGGATGATATCTCAGTTTGGAGTTTTCATAAAGACTATAACTGAAAAATTATATAACTCCGCTTAAAAAAAGAGTACCATTGTTAAGCGGAAGATCTCTACTACAATAATCAAATACAAGCTCAATGTTGATATCTTGCCTAATTGTGTCTGATTTTCACATATATACAGTACGGACAACTACTGCAAATTTGTCTTCATATTCATTACTTGATATCATGCCCAAATTTGCCAATACGTTCACTGCCTGCTCTTGTGCCAATACTGATTACCCAATTACATGTCATTATTCTACCAAATGCTTTCCTAAAAAATATCAAAGTCTTTCATTTGTACTAGCACTTCCCCTTTAAAGGGTTTTTATTAAGCCAGGGGATAATAATAGCTGACCAAATCGAGGAACTGGGAAAAACATGGCAAAAAAAGTATGTGTCTACTTGTGGAATTCCATAAATACTCAGCAACAACTGAAATACCACCTGATTGTTCCAATTCCAATTGCAGTGCATCAATTGATCATCATGCCCGCGCCATGCAGTGCGTCAATTGATCATCATGCCCGCGCCGTGCAGTGCATCAATTGATCATCATGCCCGCGCCGTGAGAGGTAAATAGCGCATGCCCTATCACATCTTGGGATGTACCGTATGGTATTATGGTAGGCAAAATATAAAATCAACATGTTTAGACCAGGTGGGTTTTTTTAAAACTTTTCCCCCTTGAAGATGACCATAAAAATAATTTACTGTAAAAGCTGAAATATTCGCGGTGGTTTTATTTTCGCGCTTTTCGCGCAAAATCTTTTTCCGCGAAAATTATAACACGCAAAAATATTGCTTTACACATTCATGCAATGGTTTTTAGACGATCGCCCGCGGAAAAAACAATTCGCGAAATGTCTTTGATATCAAAATCCGCGAAAATATTGGCTTTTACAGTAAGTGTTTTCACTCGACCTATTATACAAAGGGTGAAATACTTTTCACTTTTGATTTTCACTCAAATTTTACTCAAGAGTGAAAAATGTTGCATTGTTTTGCTGCCAAAAACATTGTATTAGCACAAATTCTGGTAATTGTTTTGGTTTTTCACCCTCAAGATTTTTACCCAGTGAAAACACTGTTTTATAACAAATCTGTACAAATCTTGCTGTATTTTGACAAGCAATTTTTTTTTATTGGGTTGGTATTCATTTGCACATGAAAATCCTTTTCTTCACCGATTTCTAAAAGAATGGGTTGTTGGGCCAGTAGTTCTAACAGGATTTCTTTTTTTGTTCACCTAAACATGTTTTTTTAACTTTGCCTAATAAGATTGTTTGAGGATCAATAAGATTGTTTGAGGATCAATAGATTGTTTGAGGATCAATAAGATTGTTTGAGGATCAATAAGATTGGTTGAGGATCAATAAGATTGTTTGAGGATCAATAAGATTGTTAGGATCAATAAGATTGTTTGAGGATCAATACGATTGTTTGAGGATCATAAGATTATTTAAGGATCAATAAGATTGTTTGAGGATCAATAAGATTGTTTGAGGGTCAATAAGATTGTTTGAGGATCAATAAGATTGTTTGAAGATCAATAAGATTGTTTGAGGATCAATAAGATTGTTTGAGGATCAATAAGATTGTTTGAGGATCAATAAGATTGTTTAAGGATCAATAAGATTATTTGAGGATCAATAAGATTGTTTGAGGATCAATAAGATTGTTAGGATCAATAAGATTGTTTGAGGATCAATATGATTGTTTGAGGATCAATAAGATTGTTTGAGGATCAATACGATTGTTTGAGGATCAATAAGATTATTTAAGGATCAATAAGATTGTTTGAGGATCAATAAGATTGTTTGAGGATCAATAAGATTGTTTGAGGATCAATAAGATTGTTTGAAGATCAATAAGATTGTTTGAGGATCAATAAGATTGTTTGAGGATCAATAAGATTGTTTGAGGATCAATAAGATTGTTTAAGGATCAATAAGATTATTTGAGGATCAATAAGATTGTTTGAGGATCAATAAGATTGTTTGAGGATCAATAAGATTGTTTGAGGATCAATAAGATTGTTTGAGGATCAATAAGATTATTTGAGGATCAATAAGATTGTTTGAGGATCAATAAGATTGTTTGAGGAGCAATAAGATTGTTTGAAGATCAATAAGATTGTTTGAGGATCAATACGATTGTTTGAGGAGCAATAAGATTGTTTGAGGAGCAATAAGATTGTTTGAGGATCAATACGATTGTTTGAGGATCAATAAGATTGTTTGAGGATCAATAAGATTGTTTGAGGATCAATAAGATTGTTTGAGGATCAATAAGATTGTTTGAGGATCAATAAGATTGTTTGAGGATCAATAAGATTGTTTGAGGATCAATACGATTGTTTGAGGATCAATAAGAATGTTTGATGAGGATCAATAAGATTGTTTGAGGATCAATACGATTGTTTGAGGATCAATACGATTGTTTGAGGAGCAATAAGATTGTTTGAGGATCAATAAGATTGTTTGAGGATCAATAAGATTGTTTGAGGATCAATAAGATTGTTTGAGGAGCAATAAGATTGTTTGAGGATCAATAAGATTGTTTGAGGATCAATAAGATTGTTTGAGGATCAATAAGATTGTTTGAGGAGCAATAAGATTGTTTGAGGATCAATAAGATTGTTTGAGGATCAATAAGATTGTTTGAGGATCAATAAGATTGTTTGAGGATCAATACGATTGTTTGAGGATCAATAAGATTGTTTGAGGATCAATAAGATTGTTTGAAGATCAATAAGATTGTTTGAGGAGCAATAAGATTGTTTGAAGATCAATAAGATTGTTTGAGGAGCAGGGTCGTCACTATTTAGTGCCGGACAATTTACTAATGACAAAAGCAGACGGAGCGGAGTGATCACAATGCAGCAGGTGACGGTTGGGGGACCGTGACATTGATTTTGATATTTTAGGGGTAAAATGCCAAATTGTACCGGAACAGTGTTTTTTTTGTTTCATGCAAGTATTAAATGAAGAATAACACTGTAATAGCTTGTTTATGTGTATGAAATCACTGACTTTGGCCGAATTTAGTGCCGGTCAGTAAGCTTAAAACATTGTTGTTGCGTGCCGGATGACTAACCAACAGTGCTAATCGAAACCGACTAAAATTGGGACCCTCGCCCCCCACCTACCTGTTCAAATTACTTTGACGGGGGGGCACTCTGCCACACACCCCACCTACCGCAAGATACGCTACTACCCGCTAAAGTTGTGTTTGCTGCTGCTTCTCTGTGACATACACGGGGTATATAATTTCACAGCTTTGCATGTAGGACCCTATCTGTTACGAGACAGGAACACAATTTCCCCCGCCGCTCGGCTGCAATTGATAAGTGAATTATTAACTGGGTGAAAGCTGGGTAATCCAGTAGTTTAGGTCTCTCAATTCAGATAACGGATTAAATTGTGTACACAATTGACAATAATACAAATACAAATACATTCTTACATTCTTCATGAATGATGACTTGATATAAACGATGACTATCCAGGGTGTCTCAAAAAACACCGTGCACGTGTTTACCCAACTTAATGACCATGAACGTCGATTTTAGGTAGCTTTAGTTAATCGGTCATATCTCAAGATTGACAAAACCAAATCAGATGAAATAAACGGCATATGAAAGCTAAGCGTTTAGTCTATCAATATATATACAATTATTACACCAAATTCTAAAAGTTCATGGTCAATAAGTTGGGTAAACACGTGCACAGTTGTGTTTTGAGACACCCTGTATCAGTATGTATCAGTACGTATCAATGTACGGTATCACTACCATTCTTGACATAGGGTTTATTCTGTCATCTGATTTTAGATCCCTACAATCCAGGATTGTTAAAAACTAATTCTTCGGCCCTACCTGTAAGCAAGTCAGTCCCAGTATCAGTTGTAGTAGTACACCACAAGTAGGCCTATAAATAAATAATAAGCCTATTCCAAATTCGTTGAATGTTTTTACCCACAGCAGCACAGTTTTATCAGCCGTAGAGAGCGGTCTGCCTGCTCGGTACCATCAACTTATGAATATATAATTAAAACTTTTCACATGCATTCAGGAGAGATAGATGTACCAACTAAAGTACAGATAGCGAACAAAAGTCAGAATACGCTCGCTTTGAGCTCTTCGTTTTTGCATCGTACGGAACCAGCCATTTTGTTTTTGTTTGTTAGTCGTTTACGTCTAGTGTTGCCGATTCTTGTCATAGTTGTCGTCATATGACGTCAGCTGATATTGTCAATTTTCGTAATTACCCGTCATTCCCGTCATGTGTTTTGTTGTGCTAGTGTTGAGAACACCACATCACCCTGGCCCACACCAGGGGTATGCCAGTGAGCTTGCCGATCGGGTCCACTTTTAAATGAAAATTTGGTCAGCATAGAACTGGTGGCGCTATACTGATCAGGCGTGATTGTAGCAGACGACACGACGCTGGCCACGCGTCTCTCAGACGACCCAATATGTCAACGGGAGTGCACTATTTTGAATTATTTTTAACAGTCATCGCCCGGTTAACGATGACAATTCTTCTAATTATGATGAATTTGTCAAAATGATAAGATTAACATTCGCGATTACGTGTTATTCACCTTATTCATTACGTATTCAACATTTAGGTTTCGCGTGGCCACCGTCGTTTGTTTAAATCCACAACGCCCTCAAACCTATGCTGACCAAATATTACGTTAAACCTGGTTAAACACTGTTAAACGCGTTCAACGCCGGTCACCGACACATTCCGATGATTACAATAATTTATATAATGTATGCAAACGGCCCCGTTTTCGCTACGTGTGTTAGTATACGACTTCCCTATCCCAAAATTAATAGTATCCCTGCCCACACATTCAACAATGCTTTTCAAAAGATGAATGGTTGTGCTCGTAAAGGAAACTGTTGTATGGTATGCCTTCCCCTTCCCCATCACTCAGTTTAGAAGTCAGCTTTTTTGCACGCTTAATTCAGGTATCTTACAAATGAGGTTCTACTGTTAAGTAAAGTTAAAGTATCTGCATAGGATACATCATTATAGGCATGTGCCTGCAAACCCCCACAATGCACAGCCCCACTGTAATCAAATAAGTATTTTTCTTGTTTATCTCAATTGTGTGTACCATTTACATGGCCTGAAAAAAATGTTTTTTTCCCAGCAAGCGATTCCAAATTTCCCTCCAAAATGAAATGCATTTCTTAATGAAAGAGTAACATTTCCCTCCAAATGCCAAAATTTCCCTCCAAATGCTCAAATTTCCCTGCAAGGAGCTTTCCGTATTGCCTACTTTTTCAGCCTGTGACCATTTAATTCATTTGTCCATTCCAATTTTGATTTTTGTGAGTATGTGGTAAAGTGTTTGTGTGCATTTTATTGAAATGTTTTGCACGAGGGCTTACATTCATTTTTTAGAAAAATAGAGAACATAATAACAATTGACAAACGTATCAAGTTTAAAATTCTCCTTTATATCTATAAGGCTCTGAATGGTCTATCGCCGATTTACCTGTCCGACTGCATTGCAATTCATGTCTCATCAAGGACAGGTCTGCGCTCCAACCTTGACAAGACCCGTCTCATTATCCCAAAAACTAAAAGACAAATTGGCGATGGATCGTTCGGAGTCTGTGGCCCAACCCTCTGGAACAAGTTGCCACAATCAATTCGCTTGTCACCTAGTATTGATGCTTTCAAACGCAGCCTCAAACTCATCTATTCTTGTGATTCCTCTTGCTGATGTTGTATTCTGTATAATTTTTTTTGCTTTGTATTTATTGTTATCCATTTATATATGTAATTGATGTAAAGCGCAATGATCAATTTTGGAATTGCGCTATATAAGCACCGTTATTATTATTATTATTAACAACAAAAATAAAAATGATTGATTTGAAAAACATACCGTATTTGATTGGTATACTATGTAGGCCCTACCACTTTCATTATACACATAATATTTCAAGGCATCAATCACACCAGTCCAGAACACCTTTCATGGTTTTTTCTCAAATTCACTAAAATGGATGTAAGCCCTTATGCATATCAGCTCTTCATATACTCAAGATCAAACTTGTTTTATATGTCCATTTACCTTTCTGCAGTGTAATACTATTTCCACAATTTACATACTGACACATATGGCACAATTTCTTTTTCACATTTTTTTTCAGGTTAAGCCTTTAGACTCTACAACATCTTTCACCATATATTTGAATCCAAGAACTCTACGTCAGTCAATGACAAAGGTAAGACTAAGAGTTATAGGCTTTTGATCATTCCAATAGAAAACCTTCAACTCATTTAGGGTGCCAGGATTTCATTGTGGTGAGGTGGGAAGGTGGAAACCAAAGGATATAGCTATGGAATATATGAATAAGGTTTTCATATTGATACATTTTAATCTTAAAGGAAAAGGAAGTGTGTAATCCCTGTTTCGCCTTGTGATACTACTGCTCCAAATAGGAGATTAATAACTTTCACTTCATATTTGATGACTATTTTAATATACAAGTTGTAATGATTAAATTGAATTTGGATAATCAGAAATACCGGGTTTCAATGTGACCACTGTACAATATTTGACATTTTACAATGTAAATAAATTTGAATAGTTGATATTAAACAAGAAATTTGAAATATGTTCATGTAAGTTTTGGAAAAAAGTTGAGCAAATCTGATTTGTTTCTCAAATTATGCCCTAGAGGTAAACGAATCCAATAATTTGATACATTTTTGTTGAGATTTGTCAATTAACTTAAATCAAATATCACTTTATATTTTGAAGCAGCAGCCTGACAATGCCATCATATGGACTACAAGTATGGTACAACGCCATAGAGTATCACTGATGAGTAGCTATGGAAAGCACGGAAAACAAAACAGGCAAGTCTTGTATTTACATCTAGGATATTGCATCATAATGTCACGTACCGCCTGAAGCATATATAATTCATGAGATGTACCAGCAACATTTCGGAGCACCAGCCGGGAATTGAACCTGTGACCTTCCGTATAAATATCGCCAGTGAATAGACCAAAAGAGGACTTCCACGTCAGGTCTATGACACTAACACACTTATATCTTGTGACAATACTCCCCCCTCCCCCTAAACAAGGCACGCCCTCATGCCGTAAATACAACTTTAAATACATTACTAAATACGCTCCACAATGGGTGGGCCCGCCCGGGTGTTAAGAAACACCAGGGACCACTGCTGCCACCAATTTGGTCACGTACCACCCTAAACATATGTAATTCATGAGATATACCAGCAACATTTCGAGCACCAGCCGGGAATTAAACCTGTGACCGTCCGTATAAATATCGAACGCGCCAGTGAATAGACCAAAAGAGGACTTCCACGTCAGGTCTATGACACTAACACACTTATATCTTGTGACAATACTCCCCCCTAAACAAGGCACGCCCTCATGCCGTAAATACAACTTTAAATACATTACTAAATACGCTCCACAATGGGTGGGCCCGCCCGGGTGTTAAGAAACACCAGGGACCACCGCTGCCACCAATTTTGTCACGTACCGCCCTAAACATATATAATTCACGAGATATCCCAGCAACATTTCGGAGCACCAGCCGGGAATTGAACCTGTGACCTTCCGTATAAATATCGAACGCGCCAGTGAATAGACCAAAAGAGGACTTCCACGACAGGTCTATGACACTAACACACTTATATCTCGTGACAATAAGATGTGGGAGAATAAATCTGTAGGAGAAGGGTTATGTTATGCATTTCATAAGCCTTTTCACACTAAGTCGATAATTAATCTTTGGATGATGGATTTAATCAATCATCGGTCATCACATTCACACAGAGAGGGTCTTTTTTAGTGATTGTGATTGAGTCTACAAATTAAGTATCGATTGTCCACAAATTGATCGTCGTGTTAGTGTGAAAAGGACAAATATCAT